>PVHY01005470.1:44558-82966 GCA_004024945.1 Uropsilus gracilis
AAAAAAATGGCTGGGCGTGGTGGCGCGCGCCTGTAATCCCAGCTACCTGGGAAGCTGAGTCTGGGGATTGCTTGAGTCTCTGGTACCCCAGGCAACGAGAGCCTGCGGTTCCACGGGCAAAAGCAGCGAGACCTAGTCTCAAAAAAAAAAAAAAAAAATTGTGTCCCTATACAGCACAATTTTTATTTGTGGATAAAAAAATTTTATTTGTGGATAAAATTTGGACCTCATGTACAGCCTGAATAGAACTTTATTATAATAGTACAGTCTTTAAGACAGCTTTTTGTTTAAGTACACTTTATTGTGCCCTTCTGATAAACAGTTTTTAAACTTGAAAATTTGTCAGATGGGTAACTAAGGGTGTGTAAGTCTAGTTGTGCCCTGACTTAAAGCTCCAAATGACTCTGCGTGTACATTATCGCAGAGCGGTTGCTGACAGTTGTATTAGGTCTGTCTTACTAATACAATACTGGTCTATATAATTATGTCTCTTATTACCAGTTTTTATAGAAGAATGTACTGTGTTCACTTAGAAGGGAAGGAAACTGAGGTTCAGGGTGGTTACTCAGCTGCTGAATTTCTGGCATGTTTATCTTACAGTGTTGGTGTAAATTGTTTTGACCTTGAACAGCTACTCAGTCACTGTGGAACAGATTGCCTGGCTGGTAGTTATGATCTCTAGTTCTTCAAGATAGTGAAAAGGGACCTTACGTTTTTTGGTTTGGTTTTTTGGGTTTTTTTGAGACTAGGTCTCACTATGTTGCCTGGGGTAATCCTGAACCCATGGACTCAAGTGATCCCTAGCCTCAGCCTCCCAGGTAACTAGGATTACAGGTGCACGCCATCATGCCCAGCTATTTTTTAGAGACCAGGTCTTGCTGTTTTGCCTGGGGTAGTCTCAAACCCGTGGACTCAAGCGATCCCTGGCCCCAGCCTCCCAGCGCTTGGTTTACAGACGTGCGCCACCATACCTGGCTTGAATTCCTTTTTTAATTCTCAATATGAATTATGGATTTTTCTTGTTAGATAAACGAATCAAAGCATTATTTACTTCTGACATTTTAATTCTGTGAGTGACTGCCAGTCTCATGATTGAGTTATATAAATGACTAAACAGTTAATACATAGATTAGTGGACAGATTTTTAAACAGGGCCTCCATTTATGCTTATTAAGAGTTTCTTAGTGGTGAAAAGTGTCAGAAACCTCTACAGGAGAAACTTCGACCCTATAAGGTACCCCAGAAATAGTGTGGTCACATTTCTTCCTCAACACAGGACTCATCCCAGTGGATGCTCAGCCAATCTTTACTTGACTTTCATTAGTCAAATTGAATCAATTTCTACTCCTAATTCTTCTCTTTGGGCCAACTTGGAAAAAAAAAGCTGCATGGTACCTGTTGTACTTGTATTTGTAATACAAGGCTTCTTTTTAAAATGTAACTCCCACATTTCATATGTAAGAGGATTCATGTGACAGAGGACCCTTTCATTCCTATGAAACAGTGGATATGTTTATTTGTAGTCAAGTTAAGTTAGAAAATACACCGTAGACTTTATACATATATTTTTTTTATTGCATCATACTTACTGTAGAATAAAGACTATTTGTACGATAGGGTGATTCAGTACAAAGTGATTTCAGTATTGTTAGTGTCTATATTACATTTAGATTACTTTAATAATGACTTTTAAATTGTTTTCATCTGTCTAATTATTTAAAAAGAATACTCTGGGGTTAGTGGGTGGTAGTAACATCTTGCTTACTGAACCACACACAGCACTTTGGTGAAAGTTTACAGAGCCTCTGCCCCAAATTAATGCTCACATAATACATGCTCATATTCATATTACGGACTTCATTGGTCTAATGGGCCCCAGGCAAAGAACACCTGATGTTGACAGGAGAAAGGAGAGGAAATTATTATTGACTAATCCCATTTATTAATCCCATCCTGACATGTCCTGTTCAGTACTTAAACTTCATCTTTGGACTTCTTGACTACAGCATATCACGTAACTTAATGGTCAGGCATGGGGTTTATAAAGTTTCGTTTCTTTTAGTAGGTTTAGACTATGCCTTCATTGTGTTGTGCTTTTCATATTTTGGTTAAACTCTAGAAGAAAACATTGTTTTTGTTTTCTATATGAACAAAGCAAAGTATGGAAAGGCATTTAGCAATTACCAAAATAACAATGTTGTCAAAAGTAAAAATGAATGTTGTTCTTAATTCCTGTTGTTTTGTTCATTTTTCTTATACTTTGAGGTATTAAGTGGTAATGTATGTTAATCATTCAGACTTATTTTTTTCCCTCTCAAGGACACTTTGATTGTGTGGTCTGAAGCAGAAAATTACGACTTGGCGCTTAGCTTTCAAGAAAAAGCTGGATGTGATGAAATTTGGGAGAAAATATGTCAGGTAATTTTAAGAATTAGAAAGTCAATGTGCTCTTTGAATATTTTGGGTTTTGCTCCGCTTTTAGCTAAAATGCCCAAGATTTTCAATAAGTAGACACTCATTTTGTATAGACTTCTTAAACTCAATGCTCTCGTGAGAAACTCAATTTCAGGAAAGTACAGTTTGTCACCATCACTAGCCCCGACCTTTGGTGAACTGCAGAGTGTTGTATCCAGCTGCTGTTGGAGAGCTGAGTGAGCCTCTCCAGAGCCTGACAATCTCATGTAGGCTTGTTTATGGGCTTCTTTCACCATTTCCTTCATCTTCGTAAATTACTGCCACCCACCTGCTGAAGCAAATAAGAACCCTGCTTATTTTCCCTTCATCCCTTGTATCCATTCAGTCCTTCAGTAAAAACAGACTTTCATTTTATCATTTTTAATCACGTTTTAATCATTTTTTATTAGTTCACCCAACATTTTTTGTCTAGTGTATTCTTTCTTCTTAACTAGTCTTCCAAAATCCACATTGCAGCTAGAAGTAATTCTTTTAAAAATGCAAGTTTGACCATACCACTGTGATTCTTACCCTTCTCACTGTTCCTTGGTCATTCTCTATTGAATCTGGAATTCCCTGGTGACTTGTGCCTCATTTTAGTGACATAATCTTCACAATGTTTTGTGGGTTTTAATGTGCTGTAGTGGCTAAAACCATTGGTTATTGTTATAGACATATTCAGACCAGTCCTAAGGATGGTTTTTCACTTTCTCTGCTTTTATTTGGGAAATAACCTTCAACAGATGCATTAACTCATTGATTCTCAAAGTGTGGTTCAACAGACCAGGGACATGACCTGGGAACTGATCCAAATGCAGAATTAGACCCCTGTCCCAGATTTTGCTGAATCAGACTCAGCGATGCATAGATTCTAATAATTGTATTTTACCAAGCCCTCTGTTACAGAGTTTCTCTAAATGGGCAAGGTGGTAAATATTTTAGGCTTTGTGGGCCAAGCACTGGAAAAATTATTTAGCTCTTCTGTTTCTGTGCAAAAAGTAGCAATGATGGCATGTGAATATGTGGGTATAGTTCTCCTTCAGTAAAATTTCATTTATAGAAGTAGGTGGCTGGCGAGGTTACAATATATCAACCCTTGCTTTTAAGCAGTTAAGATGCACTCTGAAGTTTGAGGGCCACTGCCTTAATAGAAGCTAAAGTGTCCTCAAGGCACAGCTTTTTCTTAACTTGCAAGGTTTTTCAGCTTTATATTCTATTTGTATTCTTTTTATATTCTATTCTATATATATTCAGCCTATGAAGCGGCCAAGTCCTGCCTGGGGGCCATAGTAAAACCTAGTTCCAAAAAAATAGCTGGGCGTGGTGGCGCGCGCCTGTAATCCCAGCTACCTGGGAAGCTGAGTCTGGGGATTGCTTGAGTCTCTGGTACCCCGGGCAACGAGAGCCTGCGGTTCCATGGGCAAAAGCAGTGAGACCTAGTCTCAAAAAAAAAAAAAAATTGTGTCCCTATACAGCAACTCTTTGGGGATAAAAATTGGACCTCATGTACAGCCTGAATAGAACTTTGTCAAGCTGTCCCTTTAACATTTGAAGGACTGAGATTTATATCTGAATGTCTTTTTTTCTTCATACTTTTGTTTTCTGTTCCACACTTTTTTTTTTTTTTAATAGCAGTTACCTCTAGTTTTATTTTGTTTTTTTTCCTGTGGAGGTAAAATACTGTGCTCAGAGTATGCTGAAAAGCACCCTTATTCAGACAAATCTTAACTTTCCTTGCGCCTCTGGGTTGTACAGTCTCACCCAGGTACTTTATCTTTTAGGACATTGTTTAACTCAGGCCTGAACTCAGTTTATTACTGTCGTTCCTGATTCTCCTTTACTTTTTTTTTTTTTGAAATCCAAAACTCATTTATTGAAATGGTTTCTCATTCAGCTTGATTCAGGGTGCCTGTAGTGCTGCCTCTCCAGCACAGCTTCCTTCTGTAAGCCTTGCTTCTCCTGTTAGGCTGGCAGAGGATAGTGGAGCAGCCAACACACAGTACTGCTGTTAGTGTGTGGTTAAGACGGTGGGGATTTAATGGCATCCTGGGCATTTCACATCCGTGAGGAAGGAATTGGGGCTCTGCACCAGGTGCTGCTTCTAGTGCTTCCTCTTCTGGAGAAGGCTGGAGGAGATCCTTTGCAAGAGGCTTGTTCTAGTGGGGAGGTCGTCACCAGCAAAAAGGTCTCTCCTTAAATATTGTCTCATCTTTACTGCTTCTCTTCAGTGTTTGTGATACAAAAAAATTTCCAGATTCCTTCACTTGGAGCTTAGCTATTAAAAATATTTAGTATGCCTTCTCTGTAATATCTTGCCTAGGAATCTTTGGCTGTTTTATGGTCTTCCCCTCCATCTGTCATAGAGTTTGTGTTCAAAGTGTTGTTTCTCGATCAGTTTCTGGATCCTAACTTATTTCAGGGAACTCATTCACATTTTTCTCTTATCTAGAAATAACTAAAAAATCTCTCAGTTTTCTAATACTTCCATTGATAGTAGTAATAATGTCTGGGTACATCTCTTTCCTTTTTATATTTTTGTGATCTTCACATTTTCGTTCTCATTTTTTTCCTGATGTTTAAGAAGTATCCTTTCTTAGGGCTGGACACAGTGGCGCATGCCTGTAAGTGGCAGCCTAGGAAGCCGCAGCAGGGATCAGGGATTGGCCTCACTCGGCAACATAGCGAGACCTGGTTCCCAAAAATTAGCTGGGCGTGGTGGCGTGCGCCTGTAATCCCAGCTGTCTGGGAAGCTGAGACCGGGGATTGCTTGAGTCTGTGGTACTCTGGGCAACGTGAGCTTGTGGTTCCACAGGCAAAATAGCGAGACCTAGTCTCCCAAAAAAAAAAAAAAAAAAAGAAGTATCATTTCTTTTAAGGCATGCTGTTTAGTTCAATTAGTCTGCCTTTTGTTTTCATTCTTACATTGCTTCAGTTCTGAAAGAAAGAAAAGATGCTATTTTTCAAATCAGTACTGTTCCACTAGATTTCTGAGCAGATCAGATTCCAGGACTTCTAAATATAGACCTTTTTGATTATCTTCTTGGCCATCGTATTTGTGGATTAACTCAAGAAGATAACGTTTTCATTACAATAAGGGCTCAACTTTTTCCACTGTTTCTTTAATCAAATGCTGCCATTTTTTCTATAAGTAAAGGCACAGCTTAAGTATTAGGAATCTAAAGCAGTGAGAACTTACGTAATCAATAAATGAGGGCCGACTTAAGACCATGCCTGATACAAGCTGTGAATGTGCCAGTAGGTGCTGCCCACTAATAAGGTCGAGACTGTATTACCTTGCAGCATGTCTCAAGACCTTCCAGACCTTTTCCCTTTTCTAATGTCCACTAATATGTCTCGTTACCATACTAAGCAGTTTTGATTTTTTGGTCTCTTGGGGCTGCTTTGATGGTTAGTCTTAAATTACATAGCCAAGAGAACAAACCTTGTTTCATTTCAAAATATTGCCCTTGAGCTTTTATCAAAATATTCCTTTAATTTAAAATATACTTGATCCTAAAGACTTCGAAGTTTATGATTGGGACCACTTCTGATATACAGTTGAAATTTATGACAAACTCTTGGGTTTTAGGGGATATGGAAAGTTAGAGGTTTGGGTGTCTAAAAAGGAAAACTTCCATGGTTTGGTAACCTTTAGCAGATATTCTTGAGGAATAGCACTGCTGACTATAGCTTGTAATTATTTTTTATGTGGCTTTATTTGTTTGTGTGTGTCCCACTCCACTTTTCATAATCGTATTTTTGAGCTATATAGCCGTATAATGACTGACTTCTCTGATGGCAGTTTGTAATGCCCTTTTTAGCCCTTAGTTTCTAGAATTGACATTAAATATTTTCCTTGGTGTTAACAGTTATATATTTTTTCTATGATCATAGATTATGCTATTATTTGAATTTACTTAAACTTTGAAGAGTTTGGTGATGGCCAATCTAGAACAACACAATGCTAGGAATGTTTCAGAGACTTGCCCTACGTGAGGGGAATGTTTTAGCACCAGGCCTCTACATTGTGGATCTGCAGGACATTCTGTCATCAGTCAGTTAGGTTAGCATATCCTAGAAAGTTTCTGCTACTGGTAAGCGTTGAAACTAAAGGAAACTCTTTACCTCTCTGAGCTTTGAACCTCCTTTAAAATTGAAAGTACATGTTATTTGTAGAAATATGTCTTAGACAAGTAGGCAGTTGTGTCACTTGAAGAGTCAAATTTGCATATTACCATTCATAGTTTGCTCAGTAGCATTTCGTACTCTTCTAAGAATGCTATTTAGATTTGCTTGATTCTATTTTGTCAGCTGTCATAATCTTATTTAATAGGTTCAAGGAAAGGACCCTTCAGTGGACATTACCCAGGACCTTGTAGATGAATCTGAAGAAGAGCGTTTTGATGATATGTCATCACCGGGTTTAGAATTGCCATCTTGTGAATTAAGTCGCCTTGAAGAAATTGCAGAAATTGTGGCATCATCTTTACCTTCCCCGCTTCGTCGTGAAAAACTTGCACTAGCACTGGAAAATGAGGGTTATATTAAGAAGCTCTTAGAGCTTTTTCATGTGTGTGAGGACTTGGAAAATATTGAAGGACTGCACCACTTGTATGAAATTATCAAAGGCATCTTCCTGTTGAATCGAACTGCTCTTTTTGAAGTTATGTTCTCTGAGGAATGTATAATGGACGTCATTGGATGCTTAGAATATGACCCTGCTTTATCACAACCACGAAAACATAGGGAATTTCTAACAAAAACGGCTAAGTTTAAAGAAGTGATTCCCATATCAGATCCTGAGCTGAAACAAAAAATTCATCAAACATACAGAGTTCAGTATATACAAGATATGGTTCTACCTACTCCTTCCGTCTTTGAAGAAAATATGTTGTCAACACTTCACTCCTTTATCTTTTTCAATAAGGTAGAAATTGTTGGTATGTTACAGGTGAGTTAGATTATATTTTTTTCTTACTTAAAGAGATAACCTGCTTCATTGATTCCGTTTAGAACATTAATTGCCTTTTAAAGAAATAATTGTGTTTCAGATACCTAAGTTGAGTTTTAGTTTTGTGTAAAGGCATACATTTTAGTGATACTACAAGAGATTACAATATATACACTGTGGTATCATAATATTGTTATATAGGTTAGAAAAGGTATGAGTACATCTATCTTTAAGAAATTGTAAAAGAATGATCTTCTGAAGTGACTGAATAGACTATATAGTGATAATAGTATTTATGCATTGAAGATCCAGTTTCAGGGTTGAGGAAATATAGCAGATGTTGACAAATTATAGCCGCCAAAAGATAGCTGATATCAAAAGACACACCTTTGTAATGGATGAGTATATGGGGAAGTCAGATGTGAATGAGTTTAGTTCCACCTATCACTTAATGGCTCTGTGACTTGGGCAACTTTCTTAACTTCTTAAAGCCTCAATTTCCCAGTCTAAAGGGAACTTATATTGGCACCTACCCTTTATGGTCATTTGAAGATTAAATGAGATCATGCATATGAAAGTTTTGAGCATGAGACAAGACTGTTGAGCATTATTTTAAACTATATAAATATCACTTATTAAACTCCACACTTTGTTTTTACAGTATGCCCAGTCTCGGGTCTCGTGTTTTAAGGTTGCTTGACTTGCATAGGGTACAGTTCCTGGATTCTTCACAAAACAGACTCAAGTTCTTGTGAGGTAGCCGGTAATCTGTATTTGTAACAGGCATGACGTTAGAGAACCTTTCTCTGTATTACTCTGTAATGTATGCGTTAAGTCTGACTGAAATGGAAGTTTACATAGTACAGTATCTCTGGTTACACACCCCCATTCTTGTTTCTGTGACACCTGTGATTTTTATTTAAAGAATGACAGATATGTGATATAACTTGAAAGATATTTATAAGACCTTACCTCAGATCTATAATAGAGCAATTATTTGAAACCTGGATTTGCTAAATAAGGGAGACAAAGGTCAATAAAAACTGGTAGCACATGTTACAAGCAAGCAGTGGGTTTAACTTTCTTGTCTGTTCCTTTGTAGAAAATGACTGTATTTTCAGTGCCCTTGCCTTTGTCATCATAATAATAGATGTATGGGTTCAAATAGAACAGTCAGTTTTACCAAAACTGCTTTCCTGAAGCTAGTAATAAATCCAGTTCATGCTTACCAATTCAATGTTTTCCATTCATTTAAGACAGACATGTAAACAGATAATATAGGCACTATAGTCTGGTAAGTACTGTAGTAGTCCTCAGTATAGTATGTAGTGTTGTAATTGATAATGGAGGAGGAAAAAGTGTTCTGGTATTAGATCCCATTTGTTTGTTTCTGATAGCAGGAACTAGGCTTTGCTTATGTCCTAGAGCCTCTGTTCTGGTCCAATTGTGAGTCCCAGCTACCCTGGATAGTCCTGAGCATTACTGGTCATTTTCTTTAGTTCTTTAAGGTACTTGCTTTGCTATGCAAAACAACACTTTATGCTTTGTCACTTCTGTGTTCTCTTTGTTTTCATACTACAATTTGCCAGTTCTGTTTTTCATTAAGAATGAAACTTTCAAAGGCCGGGCACGGTGGCTCGTGCCTGTAAGCTTCAGCCTATGAAACAGCCAGGGCTAGGGATCGCAGTTTGAGTCCCACCTGGGGCACGTAGTGAGACCTAGTCCCAAAAGACTACCTGGCGTGGTGGCGCGTGCCTGTAATCCTAGCTACCTGGGAAGCGGAGGCTGAGGATTGCTTGAGTCTGTGGTACCCCGGGCAACAAGAGCCTGAGGTTCCAGGGGCAAAAATAGCGAGACCTAGTTTCAAAAAAAAAAGAATGAAACTTTCAGCCAGGCACGGTAGTGCTTGCCTTTAATCACAGCCTATGCGAGGCAGAGTCTAAGAATCACTTTAGTCCGCGGGTTCAAGAACTCCCTCCCCCAGGGCAACCTAGCAACAAGACCTAGTCTAAAAGAATAGCTGGGCGTGGTGGTACAGCCTAGCTACTGTAATCCTAAGTACTTGGGAGGCTGAAACTGGGGATTGCTTGAGTCTGTGGTACTCCGGACAACAAAGCAAGACCTAGTCTCAAAAAAGAACTTTCCAGGTTGATGTTTACCTACAATATGCTCTGTAAAGTGCTAGTTAGCAGTGCAGTAGTTGTGTCTTTCTCTTGATGCTGAGAACCTACATCCAAAGTGCTTTTGTGAAAGAAGAATCTTACACATTTTTGCAAAGTGTGATTGAGATCTAATTTGACAGTCTGTTCTGCCTTGTGTAATTATATCCCACCACCATTAACTACTTCCTATATAGTACTATTAAACATTCTCTCTGCTTCTGTATGCCCCAATGCAAGAGTCAAGGAATCATTTTTAATCTTTTAATTTCTACTTGGTGGAATAATATTTTATCTGAGATATATCTTAAAATTATGTGCAATTTGAGGTGTGGCATATTTAAACATTTTGATAAAAGGAGTAAGGTGAGGAGTAACCAAACTAATTTTGTATCATAGAAAATGTTTCCTGTACACACAAAACTGTGAATTTGGAGTGTATAATCTAAAAAGAGATTATATACAACATGACCGTAAGCATGTCTGTAGGGGTGAAATAAAGTAGTGGCAAATCACTTACTGAGGTACCATTAAACAAACAACCGAGGAAGTATTAGAGTAACTGAAAAATTAAAATATCCCAAAATCTTAATTTAAAATGGTAGAGTAACAGGAACCGCCAATCAGAATGGCTCTACCTAATCTGCTATTTTAATCTATCTCAGTTTAAAATAAATAGGTAGTGCTCACTTCGGCAGCACATAATACTAAAATTGAAATGATACAGAGAAGGTTAGCATGGCCCCTGCACAAGGATGACACACAAATTCGTGAAGCGTTCCATATTTTTTTTATAATTGCAAGGTCATGGAAGCAGCCTAGATGCCCCAAAACAGATTGACTGGATGAAAAAAATGTGGTATATATACACAATGGAATATTACTCATCAATTAAAAATGACAAATTCGACGAATTTATAATAACCTGGATGTACTTAGAAGAAATCATATTAGCAGAAACAAGTCATAAAGAAAAAGCCAGAAACCAAATGGTTTCACTAATATATGGGATATAGTGAAAAAATAAAAGATTTGAGGAAAAGTCAAAACAAGCTAAGCACCAAACTGAAGTGCACAACTTTGAGCAGGAGGGGAAAGGAAGGGGGGGGTAAGCCCCTGGAATTAAAATGTTGTGAAATTTATATATAAGTAAATTTAAAAATTTAAAAAAATAAATAAACAAATAAATAGGTAAAGTCAGTGATAGATGTTTCCCTACAGGTTTCTGGATTTAGTTTTTCAAATAAGGGAATTTTCTGAAAATTTTAAATGTGAATCCTTTTTACTTATGCAGTTGTGGATTTTGAAGCTATGAAAATAAGTAAATAAACTGTGGTCCATTCTGTTTTTGTAAATAAAGTTTTGCTTCAACACTGCTATACTTGTTCATTGTTTATGGCTGCTGCCTATGGCGGCTATACCCAGAGGTTGAGCCATTATGGCAGAGAGCATATGACCTAGAACGCCTAAAATATTTACAGTATTTCCTTTAATCTGCTTAGGAAAAGACTGTCAATTAAAAAATATATATATTCTTTATAAATCTGTAGTTTATCCTTTTAATAGTTTTTCCCTCTGAAGAATCATTGCTAATGGCTTTTCTTTTTTCCAATTGTTGCAATTTATAGCTTCTAAGCATCTTGAATTATATTTTAATATACTTTGACAGTAATGCAATTAAATTTTTCTTTTACACAGGAAGATGAGAAATTTCTGACAGATTTGTTTGCACAGTTAACAGATGAAGCAACAGATGAGGAAAAAAGACAAGAGTTGGTAAGTAACTTGATGATATGAAGGGCATGATGTTAAAACAACGGGTCTTTTATATTCATTTACCCCTTTTTCCTAATTTTAGGTTAACTTTTTAAAAGAATTTTGTGCGTTTTCCCAAACGCTACAACCTCAAAACAGAGATGCTTTTTTCAAGACATTATCAAACATGGGCATATTACCAGCTTTAGAAGTCATCCTTGTAAGTTGGTTTCTCTTTGAATTTAATTAGTTATTTTTCTAGCCACAAATATAATTTTCTTATATTTTACTTATAATGTGAAGTTATTTGATTATAGCCAATATTTAATAATGACTGTATAATGTTCAAAACTACTTAGTTCTAAAAGGGGTTTTCTACATTTTTACTAATTTTAATTTTGCAGCCTAATATGATTTGAAATGTTAAAGTAGAAGGCAAACAGGACTAAAAGAAAATAGAGTTTTACATGTAGTAGAATTTCCTCTACTTTTAATTACAGTGTTTTCTTACTATTCGTTGCAAAGCTTTAGATTTACATGGTTTTAAGTTCCATGTGTTTATGAGTTTAGGAGGACTAAGTGCTTTTTATCTGCAGGGCATGGATGATACACAGGTGCGAAGTGCTGCTACTGATATATTCTCATACTTGGTTGAATATAATCCATCCATGGTACGAGAGTTTGTCATGCAGGAGGCACAACAGAATGATGATGTAAGTAAGAAGTTAACAGAGCAAAAAATAAACAACAAGGTAAATATTACTTGCACTAATAGTAAGTATTTATACATGGGTAGCTTTGTCTGTATTTATTATTAATTTTTTTTAAAGATTTAGGTAGTTGATGTTTTAGAAAAGTGTGGCCAAACATCAGGTGGCTTATTCCCTAAATTGCCTCCTGTCTCAGTTTATAAACTGTGTCTTACAGCAGTTATTGGTTTCTTTATAAATTTTAGTGGTCAGATTTCTTAATTCTGAAGTTAACATCCTTTGTTGTCTTATTAAATAGTTTAATTTAGCAATGGCCTTGTGTATGGAGAATTTTGAGTAAGTTCCCTAGGAAAATACTGGCTTTTTTAGTGGTAACGTCTCACAGTTAACAAGAAGGAAGGAATGAATCACAATTCCTTGGAAAGTATGATCAAGGGTGATCTCTTGACTGCCTCACTGTAGGAAGAAGCTTAAGTGTTATTTTTACATACACATGTCAATTTCATGTAACAGTATATCCTGGTAATGCTAAGGGCTTTCCCATACTATATAGTACATGGCAGCCCTAAATTTTGTGCCTTTCTGATTTATTTTCTGAAAATTAAGCCAGTGATTTTTTTTTTATCCCTTCATAAAATGTTGGAAGTAGCTGGGCGTAGTAGTGCGCTCCTATAATCCAAGCACTGGGAGGCAAGAGGACAGGGATTGCTTGAGTTCGCAGGTTCGAGACTATCCTGGGCAACAGTGAGACATCGTTCTCAAAAAAGCACCCGGGTGCCGTGGCAGGCACCTGTAATCACAGCTTTTTGGGAGGCTGAGGCTGGGGATTGCTTGAGTTCCGCAGGGTTGGCACTACACCAGGCAACATAGCGAGACCTAGTCTCAAAAAAAAAAAAAAAAATCTTGAAAGTAATTTTTGTGTGAGCTTAAACAGATACACTGGCCTTGACTTTACCCTTACGGGGAAAGAAAAATATGCAGAATTATGCATATAAATAATTATGCAGCCTGTTATGTTTTTACAAAATGAGAAGACTTAACTTAAAATTAATTGTGTTTCAAAACTAAATGGAATAAAGGCCGGGCATGGTGGCTCGTGCCTGTAAGCTTCAGCTTATGAAGTGGCCGGGGCCAGGGATCGCGGTTAGAGTCCCGCCTGGGACCCGTAGTGAGACCTAGTTCCAAAAAAATAGCTGGACATGGTGGTGCGCATCTGTAATCCCAGCTACCTGGGAAGCTGAGGCTGGGGATGGCTTGAGTCTGTGATACCCTGGGCAACAAGAGCCTGCGGTTCCACGGGCAAAAATAGCGAGACCTAGTCTCAAACAAAAAAAAAAAAAAAAAAAAAAAAAAAAAAAAAAAAAAAAAAAAAAAAAAATTAAATGGAATACCTAGTAACTAAGAAGTTTTGGTTGTTGTGGTTCCAGGATAGGTAACAGTTTGACCTGTTGAATTTTATGGCATGTTTTTCTTTAATACTCTATCTTGAGAACCAAAATACCTGTTCTTAAAAATACTGTTAGCAAACACCTGTATTACCTGCTACCTGGGAAGCTGAGGCTGGGAATTGCTTGAATCCGTGTTACCACAGGCAGTGTAAGCCTGCAGGCAAAAATAGCGAGACCTAGTCTAAAAACATTTTTTTTTAAATAAATAAATCCTGTTAATCCTAAACTTCACAATATTTCATCCACACAAAGTACACTTCTTGATTACTGGATCACAGTCAGTTATTTCGTAAACTGCATTTTCTCTTGGTCCGTCCTACTTTGGCACTTAAGCAAGAGCTGGGATTTTCTCAATCTCTCTCAATTTTTATTTACTCCTTGGGCCATGAACACCAGTGAAAGTAGCGTGAGGGAAAACTAGCAATTTTCTGTGACTGGTTATACTCTATAATACATTTAAATACTGTAATCTCATCTTCCTCAGTTTCAATATTGAACTAGTTTTTCTTAAGAATTATTTTAAGTAAAAGCATTGTCATCTCCGTAAGTGGAGAGCAAATACAGATACCATTTACCATAAGTACAAGGAATCTATTAAAATATAAGGCCGGACATGGTGCCGCATGCCTGTAAGCAGCAGCCTAGGAAGCCACGGCCGGGGCCAGGGATTGTGGTTCGAGTCCCACCGGGGGCATGTAGCAAGACCTAGTTCCAAAAAAATATAGCTGAACATGGTGGCGCGCGCCTGTAATCCCAGCTACCTGGGAAACTGAGGCTGGGGATTGCTTGAGTCTGTGCTACCCCGGGCAAAATAGTGAGACCTTGTCTCAAAAAATATATATATAATATAATAAATAATATAATAAAAATAGACAATATTGTAAATTCTAACTAGTTTTACTAGTAATGTTACTAAGGTCCATTAGCTTTCTTTTTTCCCATTTGACTTTCTTCAGGAGTAATTTTTTTTTTTTTAATCAGGAGGTATAATGATCTGGTAGCATCAAGTTGTAACTGATCTTGCTTAATCAAAGGGATTTTAAAGTTATAAAAAAATTTAAGAGAAAACAGTTTTTCCCCAGTATTATTCAGTGTAATTGTCTGTACCACACTTTTGGAAACACTGCCATGTATCTCCTGTTAGACAAGGCAATCAGACATTTCCTTTGCAGCCATAAGATGATTAGGGCTAGGTATAATGATGTAGTATATGTCGTAGTGTGTGCTTTTCCATTGTCTTCTGTAATAAGTATTGCTGATTATGTGTATTTTTCTCACCAGGATATTTTGCTCATCAACCTCATTATAGAACATATGATTTGTGATACAGACCCTGAGCTTGGAGGAGCAGTCCAACTTATGGGCCTGCTTCGAACATTAGTTGACCCAGAGAACATGTTAGCTACTGCCAACGTAAGCAGCCCACATGTTTTCTTCTATTTCATATTGGTATATTTTTTATTGCTGGAAGGACCCAATGCATGTAAAGTTCATGGAGTGTTTTTGATTCTTTAGAAAACAGAAAAGACGGAATTTCTGGGTTTCTTCTATAAGCACTGTATGCATGTCCTCACTGCTCCCTTACTGGCAAATACAACAGAAGACAAACCTAGCAAAGGTAAGAGAATGCAGGTTCTTGAATTCTGAAACTGAGAGTTGGTGTTGAGTAATGATTTTTAAAAGTTCAAGCTATTTGGTT
Source organism: Uropsilus gracilis (assembly GCA_004024945.1). Taxonomy (NCBI): domain Eukaryota; kingdom Metazoa; phylum Chordata; class Mammalia; order Eulipotyphla; family Talpidae; genus Uropsilus; species Uropsilus gracilis. Next base: position 59,735 of record PVHY01005470.1, read on the forward strand.
AACACAAAGGTCTGGTCATTTTTTGATTAAAGTAACGTTGCGTTGTAACGTATTTCAGGTGTGTACTGTATTTTCAAGAGGTGTTCAAGGTGTTTCATTATAATCATAATAAATCTAAAGACAATTGCTTTCAGAGTAATATTGTTGAAAACAATTTTATGTATTTGTAAAGCAATATTTAAATAAATGTATTTAGCTTGCATTTATATAGATAGAATAAATAGGAACACAAAGTAATTATGAAAAAGAAAAATCTTTGTTATTTGTATTCCAGGTATACAAATAAAGCCAAGCTTGTGTACAGTATTAGGCTGTTTTTAGTTGTTTTGAGAATTATTCCTTTGTTAGGATTTTTTTCAGGATTGTATTTCTTTAGTGCACATTTGTGTGTTTCGGTGTAGTTTTAGGATCTTATTTGCAAAAATTTTTATTGAAATTGGGCATATGCTATTTCATTATGTGGACATGGTTTATTTAACTTAGAACACTATTTGGAAAGTAAATGTTAAGTTCATTGACTTTTCTGTGACTTTTAGAATCAAGCCTTGGAAACATACGATGTTCATTTTTCCTGTCTGCTTTTTCTCCTGTCTACTAAGCCTGAGACTTCCTCCCAAACATAAATGTTCAACTTCAAACATAAATTTCAATACTTCAAACCTATAGTGGTAACTCACTATGTGGAAGCCAACATTGCTATGTTCTTTAGGGGCTAAGTGGGGGAAATGAAAACAAAAGGTAAAATTCTTCTAGAGGTTTTCTATCTGAGGAGGAAAAAAGATAAGTGAACAAATATGATTTGATGTTGATGCTTTATGGATAGTGAAGGGCACATATAACACAGAGGAACAAAGCGAAATTTCACTGATAGTGACTGGCAGGCCCTCCCGTGCTACGTGTGTATCTGTTGAGGACTGTTAAGACATATCAGAACATTCTTGCACTTTGGAATTGATGAATTTGTATCCCATCTCTGCCTTCTGAAAATGCTTCAGACATGGGTCTTGTGAAATTACTCAGAGAATTAAGTTAAATAAAAAATTTAAAGCACAATTCTTAGTACAAGATAGGCAATCATTAGTGTTACTTCCTTAACTTTAAAGTACTTACGTGAATAAAGGAATTTTGTTTGATTAGGATTGGGATTCTTTTGGAAGGAAAGCATGCTAATGGTTAAATATGGATTTATTTTGTTTATTTTAGATGATTTTCAGACTGCCCAGTTGTTGGCGCTTGTGTTGGAGTTGTTAACATTTTGTGTGGAGCATCACACCTACCACATAAAGAACTACATTATTAACAAGGACATCCTGCGAAGAGTGCTGGTTCTCATGGCCTCGAAGCATGCGTTCCTGGCATTGTGTAAGTGTTGCTTCCGGTAGAGCTCTTTATCAAATGTGTGTTCATGTTGTTGGTATCTCTAGGTCTTACTGCCTGGAAAGAAAAGATAGCTGATTTCAGGTCAGGAGACCTAGGTACTAATACTCAGCTACATGAATTATGTCATTTTGCCGCATTCTGAGCAGGTGATTTCCTAATTTTTTTTTCTCAGTATACACAAAAAGATTAGACTTTATCTTCAAATAAATTAAGGTACTACTTTCCATTGTTAAAATACATACCTCTGATAGTTGTTACCTGTTATATTTGGATTATACTATAATTAAAACTCAAACATTCTTCTTGTAACTTGAAATATATGTAGGAAATGGCGCCTAGTTTCCAAGACTCACTTTATATCAGAGAGTCCCTAGCATGAATGCCTATAACGAATGGTCCATTAGTTAGTTTCACAAATTTCCCCAACCCCAGTTTTATTGAGATATATTTGACATATATGTGTGTATATATATATATATGAAGCATTCTTAGTATTGTAGAGTAGATGTGGCAAACCCCAGCCTGTGTTCCGTTTCTTTACAACCTGCCAACTGAAAAATGGATTTTCCTTTTTTTGAAGGTTTAAAAACAGAAAAACTAGAAATTGTATGTGAGCCACAAAGCCTAAGACCTTTATAAGAGAAGTTCGTGAACTTGGTAAAACTGGGTTTTTATGACCAGTCATACTTGGAATTAGATTGATAGATATTCTTTATCTTGTAACAGCCAGCTTTCTTTGATAAGTTGGCGCAGGCCACTTTTAGGATATCTTAGAGACTCAGTAAGAGATATCTGCTGATAACTTTCGACTTTCGGTTTTTATAGGTAAGTTTGGTTGTTTTGTTGTTGTTTAAAGGCATCACAATTTCAAATTCGAGCCTTCAACATAATCCTTCAGTTTTGCAGTCCTTTATTTGATTAAAACGTGTTTTTCTTAATTGATTCCAAGTTTTTGTTAATAAAACTGTTTGAGGATGCTTCTGATGTTGATTTACTTTTAGAAATAAGTTTCCTTTTATATCAAATTAGTGCATATATACACACACACACACACACTGTGCTGTGTACAGGGAGAATCTTGTGGTCAGTATATATTACTTTTTAACTTTCAGCTATTTAATATTTTAACTGATTATCTCCAGGGACTTTATATTACCTTATATTACATCTTTTTCAGCCAAAAGTAATTAGTTTCTCTGGCATTAATCTAGATTGGTAAGGACACACACACACAAAAAATCTTGTTTTCTTTATTTTTTGAGACCAGGTCTTGCTATTTTTGCCTGTGGAACCGCAGACTCACGTTTCCCGGGGTACCACAGACTCAAGCAATCCCCAACCTCAGCTTCCCAGGTAGCTGGGATTACAGGCACGCGCCACCATGCCAGCTAGTCTTTTGGGACTAGGTCTTGCTACATGCCCCAGGCGGGACTCCAACTGTGATCCCTGGCCCAGGCAGTGGCTTCCTAGGCTGCCACCTACAGGCATGCGCCACCATTCCTGGCCCTTTTTTTTTCCCCAGTTTTATACTACTATATATATCCATGCACTTTAACAAATCCCAAAGAAGAAATTTTAAATTCATATTCATTTTTCTTGTATACTTATCACAGTAGAAATAAGCACACAAGACCAAATTTAGAGGAAGTTGATGGTATTTCTTTGACTTGTTCTCATGTCAACGTAGAAGGTTCAAATCTACCATCATATTTTACTGATTTTAAGATATGCACTCTTTATCTGTTAAGTCCAGGTGAGTCTTATATTGTGACATCATTTGGATTGGTAGGTGGTTGTTTTTTGTCCCATGGAATTACTGGCATCTCATTTGATGAAGTATCATACCTGGTCTTAGGAAAATGAAGATGATTAACACCTGGACACTGCTATCAAGGGGATCAGAGTTCACTAGGAGGAAGTAGTTGTATAAAAATCAAAACATATCATAAGCATTATAATGAGGTGTTTGAAAGCCTAGTGACCATTTTTCTCTATGAATAGAGGCAGATGAGGAAACATTTAAGAGTAAAATTGAAAAATCGTAACATTATTAAATACACAACTAAGAAGTGCAAATGTGAAGAAAGATAGTCTTAGTGGATTAGTATAGATAAAACATAGTCTAGTCAGAGTGGCAGGAAAAGAAAGACCTTTTTTCAGTTCTTTATCGCATTATTTTGCCTGTGGTATTGCTAAAAAATTACCATAATTTAATGAGAACCGTGGGGAAAAGTTACAAGTTAGTATTGTAGAAAATTAAGTATACCAGAAAAATCTTAGTTCTATTTTATCATTGTTAATGTCTTGCAGGCTCTAAAGTCAGGTTAATCATTAAATCTAACACTTTCTCCAATGATTCACAGTGTGACTGAGAATGTGAGACGCTTTGAAGGACCAGCCACAGTCATTTAACAAGCTCTTTTTTAGGACTAACTTTATAGTGCACAGTAAGAGAACTTTATACAATGAGTTTCTAAAAGAACTAAATAAACATTTGAGGAGAAATGAGATATTTTTAGTTCTGAAAAAAGTGCGTTGGATTATTTTTTTTAGAAACAGTTTTATAAATTAAATGCCCACTTGTAAGGACAGAAGATAACTACTTGTAAACTTGGGAATTTTTAATGTTTTATATCTGCTACTTAATAGTACATTTATCATATTAAAGATAACTAAGTCTATAGGTTAGACCTGCAATTCTTTTCAGAATTTAGTCTAGAATTTTTGGCTAATATGTGTAAGACACACAACCCCCTGTTAGTTTTATCAGACTAATTGACTTTTTCAGTATTCTTAGATATCTTACATTTTAATCTTTCAGCTCGTACTTTATGCTGTCTGTTTTACATGGAGATCTACAAAAGGAATGAATTAAAAAATTGGTTATAGATGCTTTTATTTCCACCATCTTTAAGTATGAGGGGAAAGTCTCAACCTTATTATATAAAATAGCTCGTGCTATGTAAGATAACTCATCTTTAGAGATGATTGAAATCAAGCATAAGAGATCTGCACTGTAATTGAAGGCTAGAAATGTGAGTGGAAGTACCCTTTTACATTCAATCCTGTTAGGCTGATGTGTTCTATCTCCAAAGCTTTCTCTAATCTCCTTTGAACAACTTAACTTCATAGAACTCTCTCTCATATGGTAAATTTCTGAAAGCAACTTTATCCAAACAATGAAGTATTGTGGTTGGATCATTCTTGAGGCAGGTTTCTTTTGAGGGGAGGGTTTAAGTGGAAATGACACAGCTCTTGATATAAATTAATGAGAGCAAATGGAAACAAGCAGCAAAACAAAAGCAGCATTAGAACCACTTCTCCATCAGCAGTTTTTGAGTAGAACTCACGGGGAGAGCCTAGTGATGCCATCTGCATTCCCTGGTTTTCATGAGTTCTAGGAAGGGAGTTTGTTTCCCTTAACATAGGAACTGCATACATTACTCAAGATTCAGCTAGTGTGTTATAAGGTGGGACACACGTCACCCCAAAGCCTCCAAAGTTGGAACCCCAAATTCTTAAAATAGCTCTTGCCTTCATTACTTAAAAGCTTAAAATTTGGCCTTTTAAATACAAGCTCTGGAGTATTTTTATGCTAAGAAATGGAACATTAAAATTCCCATTGTCTAGAGACCTTTAAAAAAAATCTAAAATGGTTTCAGGAAATTAAACCCTTGTTGGATTTTGAGTTTTACACAGAAAAATGCTTCTTACTGTTGAAAATGTCTATTTCATCATGCTTATGTATTTGAAAATACGGAGTAGCTTTTTTTTTTTTAATGCAATTACTATTTTATAAATTATTTTGAAACTCCCTGCCCAGAGTGTCCCTTTAGAAAGAGACACTCTAAATAAGTTGGAATGTTAAGGCCGTTTATAACCAGCTGTGGCTAATTGGGCATTCACTTGTGGACCTCTTTTCTGCCAACTAAAGAAAAATTGAGCTGCTTTACTCCTCTGCCTTCCCACCCAGAAACCGTGTCAGCATGGTTGCCTGGCTACCTGCTCATGAAGGACTTGATTAATAACAAATTGGCAATTTAACGAGCCACTTCTATGATCTCCAAAGAAACCAAAATACAAACACAATATTTAATCTTGCCAACCGAAGACGATGTGACTGCATGAAGTGAGTATGCTTTTTTGAACTGTTTACAATAACTGGGGCATTAACTTACTGATACTTCCATTTAGGTAAAGAGGGCTTTGTTGAAGTCTAGTTGTCCAAGTATATTTGGATCTTGATGAATGGTGACTTAACTCCCCATACCTCAAGATATAAATATACCTTTTAATCTGTAAGTTAAAGCCTAATTAATTGTAAAAAAGGAAAACTAGGAAAAAGGAATATAAAAAGCATACTCGCTGCAGTAAGCAAAGAGGACCACATATTTTTTTTAAAAATCCTCTAAATTTATTTATAAACTACGGGAAGGCAAATTTTGAATCATGCAGATTGGGTTTATAGTTTTCCTGAAACCCTACCACAAACTAGTATAAGCCCATGAACTGATGCATAATAATAAGAGTGTCCAAAAATAGTGATCAAATTATACAGTGGATTGCCCTAATAAAACAATGGTTTTCTGTTGTTTTTAAAGGTGTAATATAAAAGAATATTAGATATTTCCACATCTTAAGTTGTATGATAGGTTAATTCAATTATTAGCCTTATCTTAGCTTGTATTTCAAATGTAAAGTACATTTTGGCCATTAATAACTTATTTTCAGTATTTCTCTGGCTCTGTAAGACTTGTGTTCTGTAATTTGTACACATTACATTTCTCTGATAACCTTTTTGTAATCCTTACCTTTAGGTTCATACTTCTGGAAACACTAACTTAATCACTGCACGAAGAACTATATTTGTTAAACAGACTTTTTTTTAAAGAAAAAATGGTGTGGCATGTACTTTGAACAACAATGCCTCTGTGTTTCAGGTGCTCTTCGTTTTAAGAGAAAGATTATTGGATTAAAGGATGAGTTTTACAACCGCTACATAATGAAAAGTTTTTTGTTTGAACCGGTAGTGAAAGCATTTCTCAACAATGGATCCCGCTACAATCTGATGAATTCTGCAATAATAGAGATGTTTGAATTTATTAGAGTGGTATGTTCTGCGTATTTTCAGTAAAAATTTTTGTTTCAATTCAGAAAATTAAATATGAATTATTGGTATTTGGCTTGAAATTATAATTGTGAAGTTTTTAGAAGAAAGCCAGAACCTTTGAGGGATTCAGTGCCTATGAATCCTTTATAAGATAGTTTGAAAACTGGTTTGATTCTGTTACATAATCATTTTAAGAATGTAAAATCATAGCAAGTATTTTGATGTATTTATAACTTTGAGATTTTTCCTGAAATTTTTCTGAATATTTCTCATTTCTGTAGAGTTATAACAGATCTTATTATTTAGTAATGTAGAAATCAGTAACTCAAATGTTGTTTATCAGCACTGTCTGGCTACTCTTGGTGAAATATATGACTGTACCATTTTGACCATTTTTCAGCGTAAAAATCTAATGATATTATGTACCTTCATTCATAGTATTGTGCAACCATCACCACCACCATCCAGTTCTAGCGCTTTTTTGTGAGGTGATTTTAAAATTTTAAAATAGACATGCCCAAGCCGGGCATGGTGGCACATGCCTGTAAGCTTCAGCCTATGAAGCAGCTGGGACCAGGGATCGCGGTTCGAGTTCCGCTCAGGGCAACACAGTGAGACCTAGTCCCAAAAAAATAGCTGGGTGTGGTGGCGCACTCCTGTAATCCCAGCTACCTGGGAAGCTGAGGCTGGGAGTTGCTTGCGTCTGTGCTACCCCGGGCAACATGAGCCTGCAGTTCCACAGGCAAAAATAGCGAGACCTAGTCTAAAAAAAAAATATATATATATATATATATACACACACACACACACACACATGCCCAGATTGCACCCCAGACTTAACTGAATCAGAATCACTTCACCTGGGCATTTGTTTTGGAAAGACTGTAGGTAAATCTGAGGTACAGCAAAAGTGTGGACTTTTGACATAGTCTCTGGGTGTTATACCTGCTTTTATTGTTTGATTAACTTCATAGATTATCCAGTCTTTTAAATGATTCGGGGTGGGTTTATGAATCCATTATCTTGCTAAATAAAGTTACATGTTTCCCTTATTAAATTTTTTTTCTACAGGAAGATATAAAATCATTAACTGCTCATGTAATTGAAAATTACTGGAAAGCACTCGAAGATGTAGATTATGTACAGACATTTAAAGGTTTAAAACTGAGATTTGAACAACAAAGAGAAAGACAAGATAATCCCAAACTTGATAGGTAAATTACCACATATTTGAACCTATTCATTCAGTGACAAGTTGTTATGGTGATGGCTCTTGTTTATTTGGTATAATTTGACTTGCCAGAGGAGCAGGGGGAAATAGGCAGAGAGCAAGCAAAAGTTGTAGTTTGCTTTTATGGTTATTGTAAATGTTTTCCTGAAGGTCTTCATTGATACGTTAGTAAGATACGTAGGTCTTTCCTCAAGCATATTATCAAGAAGATATTAAAGACTAAAAAACAAACATTTATGTGGTGATGAGTTTTCATGTGTAAAATCAGAATATTACCTTATAGGTCACAAGATATCTTGGTCAACTTCACAGTACTTTAAGGTGTATCTAGAATCCATAAGTTAGCTGGGCATGGTGGTGTGCACCTGTAATCCCACCTACCTGGGAGGCTGAGGCTAGGGATCACTTGAGTCCGCGGGTTCAGGACTACCCTGGGCAATATAGCAAGACCTAGTCTCAATCAATCAATAAAATCTGTAAATTACAATTTAATACCTGTTATGAAATAATATAATTTTGCAAGTGGGTATTTTGATACCACTAGTTAAACCCTAGATCAAGCTGGAGTGTTTTTGACTGTGTTTGGTAAAATGTTTTTTTCATCAGTCGTGTGTATAAATCTATTTTATCACATTAATCTGTTAAAACTGTCTAATTCAGAGCAGCCCCTAGAGACTATTTAAAGAAACTATTTATGAGTCTACTTACCATATTCTTCTTTTTACTCACAGTATGCGCTCCATTTTGAGGAATCATAGATACCGAAGAGATGCCAGAACACTAGAAGATGAAGAGGAGATGTGGTTTAACACAGATGAAGATGATGTAGAAGATGGAGAAACTGTAGTGTCTCCCTCTGACAAAACTAAAAATGATGATGATATCATGGATCCAATAAGTAAATTCATGGAAAGGAAGAAATGTATGTTTAACAAATAAGTTCTTTTATTTCTTGACAGTGATTAGTGTTGACATTGTGTCATGCATAGAATTTAAAGACTCTTTCATAGAGATTGCGTAGCTCTCGTACAAAGGTAAACTAAATTTTCTTAAGGAGAAACCTATCTCAGGCAGGATAGTGAAGTCTTTGTTCCTTCTCAGTAGTAAAGTCCAGTGGTAACAGTGTCTAGTGTTTTGCTAAACTTTGTTTGTATATTGTTTCTCCTTAGCAAAGAGAAAAGCTAGTTACTTGTGTTTTACTGCTACCTTATTTTGAGGAATTAAAAAAAAAAAAAAGTTGAGTGGATGATAGTAACTACTGGTAATATTCTTATTTTCAGTAAAAGAAAGCGAGGAAAAGGAGGTTCTTCTGAAAACGAATCTTTCTGGTCGGCAGAGCCCAAGTTTCAAGCTTTCCCTGTCTAGTGGAACAAAGACAAACCTCACCAGCCAGTCACCTGCAACAAATCTGCCTGGTTCTCCAGGATCACCTGGATCCCCAGGGTCTCCAGGCTCTCCTGGATCTGTCCCTAAAAATACATCTCAGACGGCAGCTATTACTACAAAGGTACTTTCATTTTTCTTTTTTTTTTTTAAATTTTTTTTACGACTAGGTCTTCCTGGTTTTTGTTTTGTTGAGACTACGTCTCGCTTTTTTTACCCATGGAACCGCAGGTTCTTGTTGCTTGGGGTACCACAGATTCAAGCAATCCCCAGCCTCAGCTTCCCAGATAGCTGGGATTACAGGCGAGCACCACTATGCCCAGCTTTTTTTTTTTTTTTTTTTTGGAACTAGGTCTCACTACGAGCCCCAGGTGGGACTTGAACTGCGATCCCTAGCCCCGGCCGCTTCATAGGCTGAAGGTGGCACGAGCCACCGTGCCCGGCCCGGTCTTCCTGTTTTTGCCCATGGAACCACAGGCCCACGTTGCCTGTGGTACCACAGACACTCAAGCGATCCCCAGCCTCAGCTTCCCAGGTAGCTGGGATTATAGCATGCCACCATGCCCAGCTACTTTTGGGACTAGGTCTCTCTACATTGCCCGGAACAGGACTCCCTTGTCCCCACTGTGGCTTCCTAGGCTGCTGCCTACAAGCAAGCATGTGCCACCGTGCCCGGCTTGTGCTTTCATTTCTCATTTGGACAGTGTTTTGAGCCTTGTTTAAATCTCTCAGGTTCTCCTGCTCCAACTGAGGGGAGAGAAGGACAGATTTGGTTTCTGGTAAAAAGACTGTCCAAAGGTGTGGGTCTTTAAACTTCCTAAGTAAAAGGGCCATTCTAAGTAGGACGGAAGTGTTCTTGCAGCACCAGTTGATTTCCAGGAGCAGAGGTGCTATGAGTTCTTAGGTGAGCTGTGTCTACTACCTAGTGACTTCTGACGACACATAAGGCACTCTGACTCAAGGTAGATTCCCATGAAGCCATGTCAAGAGTCTTCCTGTTAACAATACATTGTGTTTTTTAATTGAATAGGTAGCATTGGTTTACAACACTGATTCAGAGATACAGGGACCCTCTTCAGCTACGTCAGCACACCCACTACTAAGACACCCATCATCCACCGAGGCCTTTCTACCCTCCCCCTCCAGTAACCTTAAATCTACCGACAGATTTCTAGAGTTTGTTACTGGATTGGTTTTTATTGATCCTTACAGAGGCACATTTTTTAACTCTGAGGCCTAAATTAAGTTTTCTCAACAATAATTGTTGGACTGAGAGACTCCCTTTGGTTATTGTTTTTGGAGCTGATTGAAAATTCCTGTATCAGAGACTAATTCTCTCACCACCACTTAAATGTATCTTAAGGTTCAGAAATTTCTGAAAATTCTTTTGACCAGCTCCAAAGTCTGGATATGTCATTTTGCATTTTAGAACTACAGTGTCAGATTTGCATATGTCAAACATTCACTGAGATTCAAAAGTTACTTCAGTTACTCTTTATCAAAGTCACCAATTAATACCCAGATAAACTTTGTGAGAAGACAGCTAATCTGAATACCTGGGTACTGCTAAATATCTCTGTCTAAATACTGCTAAATTCTAAGCCAGCAATGCAAAAAATGAAAGAGGCAGGCTGAGCGACTGATGCCAGTACAGTGAGGTGCAGTGGTGAGAAACGGGGGTTGGGATGAGATAGTGAAGGGCAGGGTAGAGTGTCCCTAATGTATCTCCTATAATTCTCATTGACAGTTAAACTTTTAAGAAATTTGTAACCCTGTTAAAAGTCACATTTTAAATTGAGTAAGGTTCATCTCTTAGCTGTTTTGTTAGTAGGATCATAAACTAAAAATTTTGTTATATGGAAAACACTGGAAATCATGTCTTGTGCACCGTTGACTGTGTTGAAGTGGGGGTCTATTCTAGTCAGTGTGTGCTGTCTTTACCCAGATTTAAGACACAATGTGACTGTGTTGAAGTGGGGGTCTATTCTAGTCAGTGTGTGCTGTCTTTACCCAGATTTAAGACACAATGTGACTGTGTTGAAGTGGGGGTCTATTCTAGTCAGTGTGTGCTGTCTTTACCCAGATTTAAGACACAATGTTTTAGGAAATCCTAGTGTTTCGTTTGTTTTGTTTCTGAACAGGGAGGTCTTGTGGGCCTGGTAGATTACCCTGATGATGATGAAGATGATGATGAAGATGAAGACAAAGAAGACGCGCTACCATTGTCAAAGAAAGCAAAATTTGAGTCGTCGTAATGGCAACTGTCTATGATCAGTACCTGTTGAAAAAACTGGTTCTCTGCCCCTCCCCCCACACAATCCACAACAAAGCAGTGGTCTCTGTGAATGACTGAGGAGATCAGCCTTGCACACTTGACTCTGCTCATCAAGTGCCAATTCAATGGAGCAGGAGGAGGGGATATTATACTTTTAGGGGAAAGACTTAAGCCTTTGAGCTCTCCAGCTTGGACCACACATTGCCCTTTTCTCAGGGAAGGAAATGGAAACAAAAAGCCAACAGGGCAGGGGTTTTGTTAAGTGGAACTCTGGATTGATTGATCAGTTGCTACAATCAGAATATGCTTTCTTGGACCATCTTTGAGACTCAGAAGAATGGGCTTTTCTGCCATGATTCTTCACTAGTTATTAAGAATGCCAGCAGTTTCTTTGATAAAGAGACCTGCCTTTAAAATCATACATTCTGAACATTTTAGTCAAGCTAAAACAGGTTTGGAAACCTCTGTGGGGGAGGGGCGAATATAAAGTTTCCTCTTTTTTATCTGTTCCCTTTGCCCTTCAAACTGCAGATTTTTTTTTTTTTTAAGTAGGGTTTTGACCCTACTTGATTAAAGATTGAGTGGAATTCTAGATGTGGTCATTTGTGTCATACTTTTTTTGTTTCATTTTGTTTTTGACTTTTTTTTCCTCCCCCAAGTGTGTGCTTAGTTGTTGAGTATATATATTTGGGACCATTAAAACTCTTTTTGATGTAATATAACCTACGTTGTGCTGGTACCTGTTTTGCCATGTGTAATTTTTGTTCGACATCACAATTCTTAATTTGTTTAGAGTTTTATGAAAGATGGTATAGTTTTTATTGACAAAAGCAAAGTAATCTTACAACTATGTGCATACAAAAGCAATACTATTTTGTGACTAAATATTTTATATTAAAATTTACATCAGCAACTGTCTTGAGAATTCAGGGAAATAAGAGTGGAATTTAAAATTGCAACAGTTTTGTTAAACCTAGAAACGTGAAATTAGTATTCCAAAGAGATTCTGAAATTTCATATCTTGGAAAAACGACGGTACATTTAATCAAATTGAGGATGGATGATTTAAAATTAACATTTGACTTTTGAATAATAAAAAGAAAAGTGAAGAGTAAGAGAAATTGTATTAGTTGTATGTTTCTTTCTTTTTTTTGAAACTACTCCCTTTGGAATACCAGTTGGAGATAACACATGGTGGTTCTTAAGTAATACCTACCCAGGAACATCAGATACCACCTTGTTTTTAAATAGGTTTTTTTTGCCCTAGATCTGGTAAAATTCATTTTGTGAATGAGAATCCCATTGGCCCCTCATTTTTTTTTTTAAAAGTGAAGTCTTTTAAAATAAATATTAAGCATTAATGTGTAGAGAGTCCCACGTGAAATGATGTGACTTACACATACAGTTGACTCTGTCCTTTCTGATCGACTCTTGAAATACTTGTCATGGTAATTTGAAGATTCTTGTGTAGAGGAAAGAAGCATCCCGACCTTGACAAATGATGGTCCACAGAAGAAAAATAATTAACTGTTGGCCTTCAGTAGTAGCTGCCTTTTTATTGATGGATTATTACTGAAATTCATAGGGTCAAAAAGAGCAATAGTAGAAATACAACAATTGCGTTAACAATTCCATCTAACCGGAGAGTCCCATTTTTGTTTTTTTGTGTTTTTTGAGACTAGGTCTCACTATTTTGCCCAGGAACCACAGGCTCACGGTGCCCAGGATACCATGGACTCAAGTGATCACCAGCCTCAGCTTCCCAGGTAGCTGGGGTTATAGGCACGCACCACCACGCCCAGCTACTTTTTTGAGACTAGGTCTCACTATGTTGCCCTGGGCAGGTCTCAAACCTGCTGACTCAAGCGATTCCTAGTCTCAGCTGTGCTCGAGGCTGCACTTAAAGGCACGTGCTACCATGCCCCGCTTAGAGAGTCTCCTGTTAAGCATAGATACTATTTTGATAGCTGACAAGAATGATAGAATTACTTTCCATCTTAATGATACTTTTTTATTGCTCATTCTGTAATATTTAAAATGGAAAAAGTTTACTTCTAAGTGATTACCCATCAATTTCTGAAGAGAATTTATAATTACTGTAAGAAACACCCTGGCATCCTCTATATTCCAGAAATGCTAACCTAAGATTTCTGATAGAATGAAACCTAATTGGTTTTTCCCTGCCTGGTTATTCTAAGCTCTTAGATTTTGTATGTAATTTTCTGTAGAATTCATTTTGCAAACAAATTTGGCCTGGACAAGGGGGCATAACTAATTTGCTTTACTGAAGCAGTGGTCTTTGCAATGCAAGTTGAACAGTGAGGAGTTGAAGCTGCAAGAGAGCTCTAAGAAGGAAATTGCCAGGTAAGAGACCTCTATTCGGAGCTTTCAACAGCTCTGTCAAAACCCCTTCAGAGGCATGATATGACCTTCAGAATTCTTACATACAAAGTTAAAATAACTGCATTAATCATTTTGAGAAGAGTATTAAAAATATGGGATGAATGGTACTATACCACTATCTGAGGATACAGAGATGAGAGAATGGGCACTCATACATGTGTTGTGCTACCCAAGGCATTAAATCTGTGGGATTTTTCTCTTTAGCTTTAATCAGTTTCTTGGCTCTTTAGAATGATGAATCTGAAAAGCAACTGTAAAGACCCTTTCTTTAAATAGATAAATGTTTCAACTACTGGAGTCAAATCTCTTGGTCTTTATAATAGTCGATGAGACATAACTCATCTGCTTTTTTATTCTAGGATATGTTCTATGGACTTGGGAAATAGTGAGTTCTTCAATCTGATTGTAAATGGTTTTTTCTGTTTTTTTTTTTTGAAGCTAGGTCTCACTATGTTATGTTGCCCAGGGTAATCTTCTCGAACCCACGGACTCAAGGATCCCTGCCTCAGCCTCCTAGCACTGGAATTACAGGTGCGCGCCACCACGCCTGGCTAAAACTGCTCTGGTGGTTGGTCACATCATACCTAACATTTGGTGAGGCTCACACATTACTGACACGTAGGCAACACTTGCTACAGGCCATTCAATACTTTTTGTGGCTCTGATACCATGTGTCTTAACAGTTTCCTTTCCCCTTAAATGCTGGGGTTCACTCAAGCCTCATGTTGTGCACTCATGCACACTCTGCCAGGACATATTTTTTGATAGAAAACTAATCGGGCTATGCCCTAGGAGACTGCCCTTAACCTGTCACGTGCCCATTTGAGCGTTTCTTCCTGCCCTGCCGGCTGAAGAACTCATGATCAGCCTTCAGAAGCATTCCCATTACTCTTGAAGGAAGGGATGTCTACCCTTCTAACTTAGCACCCTTAGTTTCTGGTGTGATACCTACATTCACTGATAACTAAAGTGCCTACTGAATAAGTGAGGGAGACGGCCTACTGTGCAGGAAGAATATACAGATTGGGAAACTCTTAGCTAATGCACCTGCATAGTGCACAAGAATTTGATCCCACCAGAAAACTGCCTTTGTGGCTAGGGAGAAGACTGATCTTTGGCACCTTTGACATTTCACTTAAAGCTTTCCTGATCTGTTCACCCTGGGCGCCAGCATTTCGAACTTCATTTCCTACTGGTTTTTTCATTGCAGGTCTTCACGTTACCTTTTGTTTTTGGTTGATTGTTTTTATTTAGTTTTATTTTCTTGACACAGATTTCGTCATATTTGTATAGTTATGACCCATCATTTTCCCTTCTTCCCACACCACCTGCAGTAGCTCCTACCTCCCTTTTGGTGCAAGTCATTGGTTGGTGTTTGGCCCGTTGGTCTCTTCCCTTTACTGGTGTAATGTCTTTTTTTCTGGGTGAGGAACTCTGTTCCTGGGCTTTTCAGCCCGTCCTGGTTAAATTTCCATGGGTGCCTCTGTAGTGAGTAGTTAGTCCAATCATGTCTGAAACCTCTTGTCGGTCAGAACCCCTTGTCGGTCAGTTGGGGTCAGCTGCGTTGTGATGCTATCCTGACTCCTTTGTTGTGAAACCTCCTGCTATGGTAGCTGTCTCCTTTTCTCCAGACCTGTGTGATCACAGGGATTAGTGCCTCTTCATTCATGTTGGCTTTCTCCATTCCAACATTTGTTCCATGTTGCTGTTTTCAATCCTTACGGTTCTGGGGTTGGGCTTCCAACTTCCAGCCATTTGTGGTAAAGAGGTCCCTTCATGGAGACAAACTCCAGTGGGAGGTTGACCCAGCTCTTCTCGCCCAGTTACCAGTTATCCTGGGGCCATAGCCATAGTCCCTTCTTTGTGACTTTCCTGACCCTTTGGGGAAAGGAGTTGTTTCGTTGGTGTTGAACACATACCGGATCAGGGGTTTGCTTCCTGCCCCCTGAATCACAGGTGTAGCTCTGTAGTGTAGGCGTAGCTCTGTGGTGGGTCATCACTTTACTTGGTTTTACAGTTTGGTCCCTTGTGGTTCGATTCATACTCTGTTTCAGTCTCACCCAGGTGTCAAATGTGTCCAGAGCCTTTGTTCCCCTTTCCAAATGTCTGCAGCTAACTGGTGGTTTTTCAGGTTCCTGTCATGGTCTGTTTGAAGTGGGAGTGAACCAGAGGGGGACCTCCTCCCCCAGCCCTCCCCTCTGCCTGCTTGCCTGCACTTGCCAGCTCCATCCCTGACCATCTAAGGGACAAAGACTGCTTCCCCTAGCCAGCCACGCTCATTCCTGGGTTCTGAGGGCTAGCAGTGGAGCAAGGCTCTGCCCACAAGCATCCCTGCAGCCCAAATTGCGGCAGTAGGAGCATAGGCAAGCCAGGGGACCTCTGTCAGGCCCGATGCCTCCAGAAGGGTAGTTTTTTCAGCAACTGCTTCCAGCCCAGCTGGGATGGGTCTGCAAATAGCCAACTGCTCTCTTTCAAACCCTCAGCTTGGGCTCTCCGACAAAGATGCTGGTGCCATCCCCAGCCATCTAAGGGACCCACATTACCTTTTGTCATTGAACCTAGCAATGCCTATGGATTTCACCGACCACTCACCTATTGATTTAATGTTCATGTCATTAAATCTCATGCTCTCAAAATTTTATATCAGTATATATTTATGCTCTACATATGGTGTATTTCCTGGGCTGTGAATCTGTAGAAGGTAAATCCAGATTTATGGGATTTTCTTTGCGGTAGCCATTAGTACAGCATCACAGATAATAAGGTATAGAGCCAATCTATTTAGATTGATAAGATTGGCTAGTCTGATTCAGTTAGCACTTTTTCACAGGAATGATTTAAAAGGCATTTTACATACATTTTACTTCTGAAAGATAGTCTGGGAAATCTGATCACTCAAAACTGTAGCACTTCATTCTATCATTAAATATCCTTATATTGGAATGTTTCAGCTGTTGTAGAGAAAAGGCAGATTAATGTTATTGTAATTCCTAAATTGCTGCCAGGTTTCCTAGTCCTATCTTCTAAAGCACTACTCTGGAGGAAGATAGGGAAATAATGGCAAGCTTTATTAACCAGTTTCCGGTATGCTGCTGGTTGCCTCACACTGAGGAGTTTCGACAAAACTAAACACCTAGGAAAATTTGCCTTTAGGATTCTTGAGTGACTTTACTTATTTATTTATTTTTGAGACTAGGTCTCGCTATTTTTGCCTATGGAACCACAGGCTCTTGTTGCCCGGGGTACCACAGACTCAAGCAATCCCCAGCCTCAGCTTCCCAGGTAGTTGGGATTACAGGTGTGCACCACCACGCCCACCTATTTTTTTTGGAACTAGGTCTCTCTACTGGCCCCAGGGGGACTCGAATCGCAATCCCTAGCCCCAGCCGTTTCATAGGCTGAAGCTTACAGGCATGAGCCACCCTGCAGGGCCTTCTTGAGTGACTTTAAAAAGGATACAGTGTTTTTATCGAAAACCCTCCAGTCCTCATTCCCCAAGCTAATCAAGCCCTTTGAGGACCTACTTTGTAAGACAGGACAGAATAAACAAGATAGGCTAAATGAGCGCTCAGGAAACCTCACAAAGTATGTGTTTTGTGCCTGTTGACTGATTATAAAAACAAATTTCCTAATAATGTGAAAAGTTGTAGAAACAAAGCATAAAGATAAACAGGAAAATCAGAAAGGGCCTAGTTTTTAATCTTACTCTGCTACTGAAACTTTAAGCAAGTTCCTTGAGCCTTGGTTTCCCATCTGTAGTGGGAGTAACATTACAAGACACCTGAGGAACAGATGCAAATATAAAGCAATGGTGGATACGCAATACAATAAAGATATGTACTGTTAGAGTAATATGGTCCAAACCTGGAGGGAGAGTGGTGATAGATTTTAAAGCCTGAAACTGTCTTTAGGAATCATTCATTGTCTCTGTAGTGAGTGTCAACACTGGTTAAAATTATATGGCAAAAGCTTGGCAAATTCCTCCTGCCCCTGGAAAATGCAATTTTAAAACTGAGCTTATTGTCAAAATCAACTACCTCAAGACTTTGGCCATTACATGAGTAAAACAAATTCAAAATGATGTATTAAAGTAGTGTTGTAAGAATAGTGAGAGTCTGCAGAATTTTGCCCTAAGATGATACCCATCTCTTTCCACTAACCCACCACTCCACACTCCCTCAGTTCAAACAGCTAGGTAATTCCACCAGTGCATGACATGTGAAAATAAGCAACTGAAAGTGACTGACTTGATTTGTAATAGAAGAAAAAAATACATGTTTGGTTACTTACAGAAATAGGAATTTGATCAAGAAAATAAAAGATTAAAATTACTAAAATAAAGATTTTGTTAGGATATGGTTCCCAACCTTAGAAGACAAAGGATTTAAAGAATATTGTATGTCAAACTGGATAATTGAGATGAAAGAGACAAAATTCCTATAAAAAGACAAATTACTGGAACAAAATAGACAAAAATCTAAACAGTCTAATGAGGGAAAGTAAACCAATAATAAACATTCCTAGTAAAAGCTTGGAACCAGGTGAGTTAATTTGTGAATTTTACCATTTAAAAAGTAACCATCCTTCTCAAACTTTTTTTTGAGACTAGGTCTCACTATGTTGCCCGGGGTACTGCGAACTCCAGTGATCCCCAGCCTCAACCTCCCAGGTAGCTTTTATTACAGGCATCCGGCTGCTTTTTCGAGACCAGGTCTCGCTATGTTGCCCTGCATAGTCTCGAACCCGCGAACTCAAGCAATTCCAAGCCTCTTGCCTCTCAGCACTTGGACAACAGACACGTGCCACCATCCCTGGCTCAAACTCTTCTTAAAAAGAGTAGGAAAAACTCCAGCATTACCCTGAGACCAAAACCAGACAGACAAGGACACCAAAGAAAATTACAGGTCAACATCTTTGATGAACATATATGTAAAAATCCTCAACAGAAGACGAGCAAACTGATTTCAACCATGTATTAGATCATGTACCCCATAATCATGTGGGATTTATTCTAAGAATGAACGCTGGTTCAATTCCCAGTTCAAACAATGTAACAAGCCACATTAACAAGTATGAAAGATAAAAACCATTTGATCAAGGGAAATATTTTTAAAAATCAAGAGACTGACAAAATACTCAAAGATATGGAGCACAGAAATACAAACGGCCCTTTCTCAAAGGCTGAAATGGAACAAGAGTTCAGGGGCAGATGGAACCTTACCTGTATTCCAGTGTTTTGTGACAATTTTCAAGAGTATAATTATGGGAACTATGCTCTCAAAGGAGAAAAATCAAGAATCATTACAAGAGCATTTTACTAGGAAAGGCAACATAAGGATTATGGGTCTCCCCAAAGGGAAAGAGGGTGAAAACAGAAAATGTATTAAGTAACAGCTGAGAATTTCACACACCTGGGGAAGGAAGGAATATATAAGTCCATGAAGCTAACAGAGCACCTGGTTATCTAACTGTAGAGACCTATACCCAAGGCCAAGGCACATAGTAGTGAAATCAAAAGTCCAAGATAAAGGACATTAAAGGCAAGTAGGAAGTCCCAGCAGACTTTTCAGCAGAAGAGGAAAGTGGACTGATCTGTTAAAAATACTCAAAGATAAAAACTGCCATTCAAGAATACATTATCCTGCAAAACTGTTTCGGTTAGGAGAGAAAAACAGGGACTTTCCCAGACAAAAGCTAAAAGAATTTTCAACTAGAAGTCCCTTAGAAAAAAAGTTGAAGGGAACTCTAAATTGAAAAAAAAAAAAAGTTCACAAATATTGGACAAAACAACAAATAGAACCATAAAACAAAAGTTAAAATAACAGCGTTAAGTCCTCACATATTAGTAATCACCCTAAAAGGAAATGAAATAGGCCGGCATGGTGGCACGTGCTTGTAAGCAACAGCTTATGGAGTAGCTGTGGGGTGTGGGGGTCATGGTTTGAGTCCTGCCTGGGGCAACATAGTCCCCAAAAAACAACTGGGCATGGTGGTGCGTGCCTGTAATCCCAGCTACCTGGGAAGCTGAGGCTGGGGATTGCTTGAATCTGTGGTACCCCGGGCAACGAGAGCCTGCAGTTCCATGGGCAAAAATAGCAAGACCTAGTCTCAAAAAAAAAAAAAAAAAAAAAAAAAATCCCCAGCCTCAGCTTCCCAGGTAACTTACAGGTGCATGCCACCCCGCCCAGCTATATGTTTTTGGAACTAGGTCTCACTATGTGCCCCTGGCAGGACTCGCACCGCGATCCCTGGCCCTGGTCGTGGCTTCCTAGGCTGCCGCTTACAGGCATGCACCAGGATGCTTGGCCCTAAAGACTCTTACAGAGTTGTTGTAAGGATTAAATGATCTAAGAGCTTAGAATACTGGCTGGTAGAGTGAGTATTTACCATAGACTATTGCTATTTAAGTTGAACTCTCTGAAATTGCCATTCTATTAGTCAAAATTTGATAAATATAAAAAATTTCATGGGGTTCCACCTATACCTTTAAGAGCAAATTACAGTGAAAAGAAATCGGTTGAAATATGTTTGCTTGAGCTTCCTGGTTTTCAATCTAATCTTTCAACTTCAGCATTGCCAACTGTAGTAAATTGTTTCCTGTTCTCTGAAAAAAAATTTTTTTTCTTTGAATAGTTTCAATGTCTCCCATTGTGGCATCTGACATGAACAAAGCAGGTTGGAGCAGATACTGTCCTGTGCATTACATCCCAGTGGACCCCCAATCCATTCTTTTGTTCATGCATCACTTCATATTTGAAGAATGTTCCAAAATGCTAGATCTGTGACAGAACAGAAAATTAGCATAGACTATAATTTCTACTGATATCTTTATATCTCATTATTTGATACTGATTTATGTAGAAGTATATTCTTAAAGGACTGTACTTAAATGAACTCTTTAACATTCAAAGGAAGACACAAAATTAAACGACTCCAACTGAACTGACCATTTAGAGAACCTACATGACAAACCCTGTGGAAATAGATACCTATTCAACTTATGTTTTTCAAGATTGTTTTCTTACGTGGGTTTGACTTTTTAGAAACATGCTTAAGCTTCTTCTCTAAGACCAGGAACAAGGCAAGGATGACAGATTTCATGAGCTCTATTCAATACTGGAAGTTCTACCCAGAGCAATTAGGCAAGGCCAAAATGTTGGAAAGAAATAAAACTATCTCTGCAGATGATCTGACCTTAGTATGTAGAAAATCCTGAAGACCTCATAGAGACACTTTTAAGATTACTAAACTGCATTTCTTTTTCTTTTACTTTTTTTTTTTTTTTGAGACTAGGTCTCACTATTTTTGCCCGTGGAACCACAGGCTCTCGTTGCCCGGGGTATCACAGACTCAAGCCATCCCCAGCCTCAGCTTCCCAGGTAGCTGGGATTACAGGTGTGCACCACCATGCCCAGCTATTTTTTTTGGAACTAGGTCTCACTACCGGCCCCAGGCGGGACTCGAACCGTGATCCCTAGCCCCGGCCGCTTCATAGGCTAAAGCTTATAGGCATGAGCCACCATGCCCAGCCCTTAACTGCATTTCTATACACAATGAACAATGTGAAAGGGAAATAAAAACAATTCCATTTACAATAGCATAAAAAAGAAAATATTTGGGAATTAACCAAGGAGGTTGAAAGCCTCATACAATGAAAACAACAAAATAAGCTCGGCGCCGTGGCGCATGCCTATAATCTCAGTGCTTGGGAGGGTGAGGCTCGGGATCACTTGAGTCTGAGAGTTTGGGAATACCTCAGACAACATAGCAAGAGCTAGTCTCAAAAAATAAGAAAATATTGGTGAAAGAAATTGAAAAAGATATAAATAAGTAGAAACATGTGATGTGTTAAAAATATTTGTTAATAATTAAGTGGTTTTGTTTTACTTCTTTTTTTTTGAGACTAGGTCTCACTATGTTGCCCATGGTAGTCCCTATCCTGCAGACTCAAGCGACCCCCAGCCTCAGCTTCCCAGGTAGCTGGGATTACAGGTGCCTGCCACCGCACCTGGCTGTTTATTCGAGACCAGGTCTCACTATGTTGCCCGGGGTAGTCTTGAACCCACAAACTCAAGCGATCCCTGGCCTCTTGCCTCCCAGTGCTTGGATTACCAGCACATGCCACCATGCCTGGCAATAATTGTTATTAATATCGTTGAAGCCTATCAATATTACACAAAGAAATCTACAGAGTCAATGCAACCCCTATCAAAACCCATTGACATTTTTTGCACAAATAGAAAAACTGATAGTAAAATTAATAAAAAGTCTTAAGGAATCCCAACTAGCTAAAAATAGTCTTGAGGAAAAAAAAAAAGGGCTGGAGGACTCTCATTTCCTGATTTCAAAACCTATTACAAAATTACTGTAATCAAGGCAGTGTGGTTTGACATAATGGTAGACAAATTGACCAATGGAGTAGAAACAAGAGTCGGGAAACAGTGTTGCAAATATGATCAGATGACCAGATGATTTTTGGCAAAGGTGGCAAATTCCCCACATGATAGGGAATAAAGATAGTCTTTTCAACAAACAGTGCTGGGAATACCAGACACAAAATCCACATGCAAAAGAACCAATTTGGACCTAACATATACAATAATGAATTCAAAATGGATCAAGGACCTAAAATAAACACTTGGAAAAAAACATCAGACAAAAAGCATCACGACATCAGATTTGGCAATGATTTCTTGACTGTATGACAGGTAGCAAAAGAAAAAGTAAACAATTTGAACTTTGAAAATTTGAAAAAAAAATTGTACAACAGATACAGTGCAAAAAAAAAAAAGTAACCCACAGGAGAAAGCATTTGCAAATCATGTGTCTGATAAAGGATTACTATCCAGATTACATAGTGGTTTTAAAATTCAACAAGAAATTGACTGAAAAATTGGAGTAAACTGGGATGTCGCCAAAGATGCATGAATGGCTAACAGGCACACGAAAACATGCTCCTATCACTGATCACTGCAAATGCAAATCAAAACTACCATATGAGATACCATCTCACACCCACTGGGCTACTAATAAAAGCCAGAGGAAATGGGGGAGTGTAGGGGCGCCTGTGCTGGTAAGTAGACCCTCAAGGTGTTTGCCCCCTCAAACTCATGCCCCACAGCAATGAAGACCTATGGGAAGCCATTTTTACCAAAGATGGGACAGAAGATGAAGAAACATCTTTATACCTTTCTATAAATCCCTTGGTGGCTGAAAGTTACCTTGTGAAGTCATAAGGGTAAATCTGGGGGATTAAGAGGGAAAATCAAACAAAAAAAAAAATGAAAACACACACACACACACAAAAACAAACCCAAAAACAAAAACCATGGACACACCTAAAAGAAATCACATTAGCAGAAACAAGTTAAAAAGATAAAGACAGACACCAAATGGTTACAACTCGGAGTGGGGGGGCGGGACAGAGGGGGAATGGTCAGGGAGGGTGGG
>PVHY01005471.1:0-69769 GCA_004024945.1 Uropsilus gracilis
AAATAAAAGCCTTGAGGAAAGTCAAAACAAGCTAAGCAACAAAATGAAATGCACAACTATGAACAGGAGGGAAAAGGGGGAAGGAAGGGGAGGGGGGGCAATCCCTTGAGATTACAAAGTTGTGAAATTTATATATATATAAAAAAATAAATAAATAAATAAAAAGAGCAAAACTCTAGAACTCACTTGCCTTGAACACCTGAAACTTTATGCCCATTATTCTGTAAGAAGTTGTCCACGCTTGATCAGATACTTTGCAGAAGGGAAAGTAAAGGCAGTAATTTAACACACATGCTGGTAGAGTTTGCTGGATCTGGAATGGATGTAGCTCACATCCTTGGTCTTAGCCCAAGACAAGGTTGCTTTCTGTTCTTACCTAGGCTGATGTATCTGTGATTATCTGGGCAATCCCAGGCCACTGCACAAAGCAATCCTTAACTGATATTAACTGATAACATTAGGCCTATAAGACCTTATGAGTGGAGTCTCATAATTATAATCTCATCTGCAAAGTCTCCAGATGATGTAAAAAATATAAGTGATGCTGAAAGTAGAAGGCAAATGCTTCAAAAATTCATTCTCTTGCCACATTGATAAACAGAAGTGGTTCAGATGCCTAAGGCATGATGGTACACAAGTTAGTCAATATAAAGGACAAGAAATAGGACCTAGTACCACTAACAAAAGAAAAAAGCAAAGTTTTTTCAGGTCTCCTGAGGAGTTAAAACAATGCCTGAAGCCCTTGGTTTTCCTCACAGTCTCCTCTGCCAGCTGATATGAAAGCTGGTCTGAGTGGGCCCAGGCAGAAAGAACTTTTTGTAGGATGAGGTGTCTCTTTGAGTGACTCTCTCACTTGGGCCACAGGGACCATCATATGATTGGCAAGTTAGATTGCATTCAAAAAGGACACTGTTTTTGTTCTGAAGAGATCTAACGTAAACCACATCATAGACTTGTACCACTGTATACAAGACCATACCATCATCAACAAAATTAAAGTTCTACACTAGATCAGCTGCTGAATTTTTTTGGTGATGGAGCTGCCCATTCTAGTCAAGTAATGTTAAGCCCACCAATTTATCATGTCAGGAGGGAAACAATAGTTTTCAATCTTAGCCTGAGATGGTTCTTTCAAGATTGTATTGAAGAAATTCCCCTCCATCTTCCTTCAAAACAGCTTCAGTGAATCTTCTGAAGCACTGTGGGAGGAATATGTGTTTTTGCATGCAGTAATAGACACTAGCATCCTCAGCCTCCATCCTGCTGATTCTCAGAGTGAAATCTATCCCTGAACCACTTCCGCTGAACCTGTCTGGGACCCCAGAGTACTGATTGGAAATCTTATAGACCAGGAGCCTTAGAGACTGGCTGGTTTATGCAGGAACCAATTCAAATAGGTGTTTCCATCACTGTGTATGAGGCTTTGAATAGACCTGCAGGAAATGGAGACCTACTCCCCAGGGATGATGGGCAGGGAGAGTGGGGTCTGGGTCAGTTCAGCATCTTCACTGCATCCTATAGAAAAGAAAGAAAACTGCCAAGTAAAGACAACAATTATGAGTCATTTTCATTACATCCATTCTAGTATAATCGCAAGCTAAAATACTGCTTTGTTTTATGTCAATTTTGAGGTTTATATTTTTATACCTATTATGCAATAACAATTGTGGAGAGAAACCTCTCAACTTTGCCTACCATCTCTACATTCCCTGTCACAGACTCCCTAGAGTTCAGGGGCTTGGGCATTCTTCCACACATTCACAGATCTAATACCACGTTCTCTTAAGGACAGGACATATACATCTAATACAGAGACAGAACACACAAGGAGGCAGGTGGATCCTCAGAGCCCAACCTTCCAACCCATGTTCCCATCTCACCTCTCTTTTGGCTCACCTGGGATCCAAAGTATCAGCAGCCCCAGGAGCTAAGCAGGGAACCTCATTTTGAGATGTTGAAGTAATATGCCCTCTTCAGTGAGATATGTCTGAATTTGGCCTTTTATCTCAGATCCACAAGGGTAGGGACCCCTCCCTGGGGACCCACATGCAAATCTCCTGGTGGGGACAGTGGGGTGGAGAGAAACCAGGGGAGGGGGGAGTTTCTATATAAACAAAATGAGTAGCTTGTCTTCTGCTTGATGAAACCTAAAAGAAATAGTTGGTGTTGCCTGATAGAAAAATCAGATTCTGAAAGCTTTTGAGTTGTTTTGTGGAAGACACATGTGTCCCTATGTCTCTTACTATATGTTACTCATAAGACTTCTGAACATGGACCTGTCCAGGTCTATCCCAGGAAAGTGACTGACCCTCTTGCCTGGCTTCTCCAGGTGACCTCACTCTGACACAGCTCTCCACTTTGGATTGATGGGCACGTGGACGTGACAGGATCGATACGAGGGCCACAGTTCTCTGTGTCTGCTAACTTTCAGGCTAACACCGTTAAATGCAAGAATTAGAAATCACCTTTCCTGGGACATAGAGAATTAAATTCCATAACTTAATTTCATAAAAACATTTAAGTTAAAAGAGCTAGATCAGATGAATAAATGCTGAGAGACCTACAGAGAATATCTTTCTACCAATCTCTCTCTGTCTTTCTTCCAAATGTACGAGAACCTTAGTCTCCCTTGGCTGCAGGACAGTGATGGTCATCTGTGGTACAAAAGAAGATGATGTAGAATGAAGAGCAAAGGCTGGAGTCCATGTTTCAATGTCTTGGGATAATCTGTACTGATGCCCAACATTTTCCTACATGCATATTGATTTGGTTAATATGCAGTCCTATGCTGGGCCTGACCAGTCTGTCATAATAGCATTTCAAAACAGCAAAATAGCCTCACAATTCTTTATACGTCTTCTGATACATATATGGTTAATTGAGTAGCCACTGAAAATTGACCTACGTTAAATTCTTGAGCTAAAACAGTGACTGACCACAATTAAAATCCTGCAGCAATTGAATGAACAGAGTTTGGAGTTCTAGTAAATCTTGAGTAATTTACATTTCAAGCCCTATCAAGTAGATTGAAAAAATAAATCAGCATTTGTAAATCTAGGTAGGATGCTACAAGAAAGCATGGTCTGAAATTCTCCAGAAACTAAACCTTTAGCAAGGTAGGCAGATATATTCACAGGTGCTGCTGACCTTAATCTATGATCGCTAATGAAGGACTCTGGGTGCTGATGACAAGCGGAGGTGACATCATAGGAACAGAGGGACCCATGTCCCTTATTTTACTGCTTCATTTCTTAATTACATTTTAATTTCCATTTGATAAACTCCAGAAAATAAATAAATAAATTTAAATAAAACAAAAAGCAAACAGACAAATGAAAACAAGCACAAAGCCCAGCACACATGAATCTGGTCACTGCACATGGACACAGCTGATGAAGGAGATGAAGGTGGAGAACCATCTACGTGATGTCCCTTTGGGGGAGACCCACGTGTCCCCAGTTCTGATCATAGTCCCTGAAGGGGATAGACAGTGACTATGGCTGCTCTTCCAGTTCCATCCTCATATCTGTTAGACCCTGATACTGAACAAAGTGACGAGATGGGGCCCAACCAAGCAGGTGAAGCTTTGATCAGCTGGGCTGTGTGATATCTTCTCCCTGATGACCAGCTCTTCTGGAAGCACATTTTACCAGGACTCCCCCTTTACCTCTGTGGTTTTTGTGGAACTGTCAAATGAAGGGTTCTCACTGAGCTTTGCAAATAAAAGAAGAGGTTCACCCCTTTCTAACACTTATGGACACAGCCAGGCACAAGGCTAGGTCTACAGGTTCCTCTGGAAAGGCTGGAGCATCCAATCCTCACCCAGGACTTTCTAGAAAGATCTCAGGATTACACAGATAGACAACTTAGCTCTTCAGTGGAAGAAGTGCTCTTGCTTTGGGGGAACAACAGTTATTCCACATTCTAGTCTTTGCTTCACATACCTCACACCCCAAGTGCATTGAAAGATAGGAATGCAACCTCTAATTTCCTTCATTAAGGCAATTTGTGATGCAAGAAACAATTTACCAAAGATACATCTACTCTGAGAAAATTATGTAATACACACAAGGAATCCCTAAAATTAACAATAAGGGCAGAAAACTAGTACCTGTATCATTACAGATACCTCATCAAAGAAGAGATACAGCTGATAAATTAGCAGATGAGAAAATACCCCAATCATATGTGGTCAGGAAAGGCAACTAAGTCAGCAGGAACACACCCTGAACCCCCGCCAGTATCCCTGGATCGAGAACATAGTTCCACCCTATGCTGCCCATGAAGTGCCAACAAGAGCTCCCTCACACATCACTGAGGACGTGCTCTCTGACCACAGGTGCTGGCTTCTTACATAGTGAAATATACTCTTACCATTTGATCCAACAACTGAACTCTTGAGTGCTTTATTCGGAGTTACACATAGTGTCACCTCACACCATGTTTACAGTGCTTTATTCATCAGTGCCAGAATTAGAAGTAGCCAAGTGTTCTTCAATGGGAGGTGAATTTATAAACTGACACAGATAATGGAACGTCATTCAGCACTAAACAGAAATGAGTTTACAAACTGCAAAAGGCCATAGAAGAATTTTAAATGCATCTCACAAGATAAGCAGTGGATCTGAGAAAGCCTACACATCATTCGATTCCATCTAAAGGACTTTCAGGAGAAGGGGGCACTGTGAGGACAATAACAACATCTGTGGGAGGGGACTAGCAGGTGGAGCATGGAGGAACTTGAGGGCAGTGGAACTGCTGTGTCCATCGCAGTGTCCACTGTCACAGAGAAGAGATGTTGTCACTTGCAAGCTCTTAGACTATGCATGAGAAGTTGTCCTTTTGTAACTATGGCTTTGGGGTCATCAATTTTAACATCTCAACTACTGTGGTGGGGGCCAGCACAGAAAAGATGGAAGATAATGTTGGTGTGGGAAGAGGGTCTTTCGGGAAAATCTCTTGACATTTTGTTACAAATCTAAACCTACTTAAAATTTTTTTCTCAAAGTAACTTTGTTTAAGCAATCTCTATTTCTCCTCTCCCACTGATGACCTTGACTGATGTCATAACCCCACAGCTCAGCTGTAATCATCTCTGTCTATTAAATCATCGGGAGAGTAGTCATGTCTGTGTTGTTGGGACCCATGAGGGGAAAGAGACAGGGTGTCAAGGAGTCTCTCTTCCCCTTCTACCAGAACTTTCCTGTCCTTCAAGGTGTGTTTGTATCTGAGATGTGCTCTCAGTAGATGGCAGCAACTGAGCTGCCCAGCCTCAAGAATCTGCTCCCTGGCTGGTTTGTTTTTTTTTTTTTTTTTCAGGCTTATGTCACTTTGGGAGGCCAAATATAACTCTGCAGAGAGTAGTAAGTGGAAAAATCTTCAGGCTCCAGTCTGTCCCAGATTCACTGCCACTGAAGCAGGATGGGACCCCAGGTTGCAAACTGGATGCTGCATAGATGAGAAGTTTTCCTTGGTTTCTGCTGTTAACCAGGATAATTCATTGTCATCACTGCTGCCTCCTGTGTGATTCCACCCATAGGACATTCTGGGAAAGGTGGACCAGGAAGACAGTGAGAACACGAGCACTTTTCAGGCCATTGGGAGATGGAGAAACAGTTGGAGCTGTTTTAGGGCAGAGACACTGCTCTTTATGATACTGTAATGGTGCCTCCTTTCCACCGTCCATGTGTCCACAGTCTAATAAATGTTCCTAAGAATATGCAAAGCCTAGAATGGTCTTTCTTATATATGGGGGAGGGCTTGTGTTTAAAGTAGTGTCAGTATTTCCGGAGTGAATCGTTCAGTGTTGGGAAGAGGGGTTATAATTATACCAGTGCAACTTCCAGTCACTTTCAACATTAAGCTACATCTGAGAGAAGCTCTGAGCAGCAGGGGCACCAGGAGAAGCAGCTGGGGCTGCCCAGCCTCACACATCTGCTCCCTGGGTGGTTTTTGTTCATGGGTGTATCACTGTGGGAGGCCAACCATAATCATGCATACAGTAGAATGTCCCAGAATCTTCAGGCTCCAGGCTGTTGATGGTGAGTGTGAACTCTGTGCCAGATCCACTGCCACTGAACCGAGGTGAGACTCCAGTACCCAAACTGGTTGCTGCATGGATCAGGAGCTTAAGGGATTTTCCTGGTCTCTGCTGATACCAGGATAACTCATTGTTAACATTCTGACTGGCCCGGCAGGTGATGGTGACTCTGTCTCCAGGAGACGCAGACACGGAGGATGGAGACTGGGTCATCTGGATGTCACACCTGGCCCCTGAGATGGGAAACAGAAAACACACACCCACATTGTTCCTTATGCAATCAGAGTACTTCCCTGATGGGCCAGAGGTCCCAATCACCCAGGGCTGAGTCATCTCTGGTGTTTCCTTCCTCACCTGGGAGCCAGAGCAGCAGGAGGCTGAGGAGCTGAGCAGGGGCCCTCATGTCCACACTGAGTCCTGACTGAGTCTGAGTTCTTCAGGACTGTGACAGACTATTAGTAAGCATGTGGGGGGGAGGGGCTGTGCTCTGGGAACATGCAAATCAGCGGGGTACAGGGGACAGACTGGGTCCAGCTACATATGGTGTTCATCTCAGTGAACACAGACCCTGTGACCAGGGCAGCACATGTATATCTGCAAAGAAGGTATTTTTGCCTGGAAGACATGGGACAGAATTGGTGTACTGCCCTGTATGCATGGTATCTTTTGATCTCTTAATATTTAAAATAAGCTTTGCTTCCCATTCTCCATGTAATACAGATTCTATGAAGTGTGACACTCTAAGAAATTGTACAAGTTACATTCATTCACTTATATGAATATTATTGAGGGAGACAGGTTAGTTTTTTACTCTGATTTTATATTGTTGGTGTAAGAAATCATCATCACCGTCAACCAGATGCAGTGAGATACAAGGACAATACAGAGTGTGGGTGTCAGAAGTTACAAGCAAGTGCCTAGATACTGACTATCCTCCACGCTAACCATGTCTCCAGCTCAGCCTGTGTCCCCTTCTCATCTGAGGACCCTGTCCCATCATGCCTACCTTGGACCCAAGGTCAAGGATGTTCTCCCCCCATACCCAGCCCCTTACCATCACTGTGTCATCATGCAGATCAGGTACACAACCCGATCTCCTTGGACTGTATGTAGTTCATGTCCATCACCCTTCTCCCCAAGATGCTCCCTTCTGAGCTGAGGTCCTCCCAGACCACTTCCTCAGTGAAGTCCTAGAATCTACTCTGTCTCTGTACCAGCACATTCCCCCATCACCAAATCTCTTCCAGGTCCTGGAGCAGCAGCTCGCAGGGGCAGGTACCAAGCCTTGGAAGCCAAGCAAAGTGCGACCAGACATGAAAGGTGAAAGTGGTGTACCCCCCTGGGTTTGGAGCATTTTGATCATGTAATGAGCATGATGGGATGCCTCATATGAAAAGGTGATTGGTTGACTGATGGAGATATTGAACTGAATAAGATGATGAGGAAGCATCCTGGGTCTATGACCCACCCCACTATCCCAATATAGTATTACCCCTGTTTCTTTCTCCATTGAAGAGCATGACTCTGGAAGTGAAAACTGAATGAGGATAAACCAACAATCCTGGTTCAGCTCAGAACCACAGGGTTCAAACTCTCCACAGTCCTATAAAAGTAGATGCCGCACCTGCAGCTGCTGAGTTGCAGAAAGGATAGGGAGGAAGGGGCAAAGATGGAGACAGAACCAGCTCTGCACTGAGTGTCACAGGCCAAGGACACCCAGCCCGTGTCCTGGCTGCAAAGACAGGAACTTGTGTCCCCAGCTCATGGGGAAGTCTGTGTGTGTCCTGGGGTCCTGTGTGTCTGTGTGACCAGTGCTCAGGGGTCAGCAGACATAGCGAATGTTCTTCCAATTTCTTTAGTGCCTCTGTGCCCAAGTGTATCTGAACATGTCCATTCAGAACAGCCCTGCTCCTGGGCGGGAGATGAGGACTTTCTATGTGTGAGCAGGAGCAGACTGTGAAAGCTGATGACATGGCTGATTGACACATGGAGCCATTGTTGCTGCTGAGGATGGAGGTTAAGTTTATTAAAATGTGTGCTGTGCTGTGGTGTGATTTGCACTATGCCTGTGTGTAGTTAGACCCTTTGTCTCTACTTACCCTTGAACAAGAGCATTACTGTCTTAGACTTGTGACTAGTACTAGCAGAACGTTGAATTTGTAATTCAGGTTAAGGGTTTATCGTGTCTCAAACTAAAATCAGCCTTACAAACTTGTGAAATAATGAGTTATCCCCTCAAAACTGTGCTGATATAGACAATATTGAGCTTACAATTTTATGTTTCTCTAGCTTGATAAATTTATTTTGAAATTTTTTAAGTTTCCTGGGACATTTATTTATAATTTATTATTAAAAAGAATAAAATCAATAAATTACATGCATGTAAATAATTATATGTGTTAAAACAGTGTTTCCAATGTTTATGTGACTAATACAAACTAAGATCATAGAATTGCCAAATATGCAGACACTATTATCAGAACCATGAACTTATATTTCATGAGATGGCAAGTGCTATCAGTAAGGACATATAACATTTGAGTACTCAAACATTGAAAACACCAAGTCCTTAGTTATGTGAGAAGCTTGCTGCAGTGCCCATCTGTGTCACTAGCACCCACCTTCGCCCTGTATCTTCCCGTGACCCCATCACATTGGCTCCATGGCAGGGGGAGGCGCTGGTATGGAGACAGAGACCCAGGTGCTGAGTCTCTTGCTCTATGTTCAGGCTCCCTAGCAGCAGAACTGGGGGCATCTTTCCCTGTAATTGGGCTGAATCAATGACCCCCTCATGGGCCCTGAAGTCACTGTGTTAGAGGAAAGGGGGGAGTAGTGGGGTTGGGGGTGCAGGTCAGGTGGCCCTTGGGCCCTTTGAGACTGGGACTCTCATTCTGTGTGAATGGAATCTGCAAAGTTTGAGCAGAGGTGAGCAGGAGGCATATTTTAGAAAAACCCTCTAGTCTCGACTAGAGAACAGATTGGAGGTGGCCAGGGGAGAGGCTAAGGATCTTGAGGAGGGCATGGCCCTGATCAGGTAAGGCAATAGGCCGGTTTGCTCCAGGACTAGCAGGGGAGGTGGTGGTGAAGGGCAGATTATTGGAGTGTGGGGTTACTGTTGGACTTCTCTGTCCCCAGGTGCCCGGCCCAGCGAGCTGATAAGGAGCACATGTAGCTACTTCTGAGGTTTTGTTTTTATTGAGAATTACTACTCTGTCTGCTTGCACTGATGAAGGAGACTTCTCACTTCCTCCCAGATTTCAATTGAATAACCAAGATTTCCCTCCCCTTGACATTTCCTTTTCCTAGTTGTTCCCATTATCTGAAAAGATACAGCCAATTTGCTCTGTCGTTATTCATCTCAACCTCTACCCCAAAGGATACAACAAAATGTCTTTACTTTTATGTTGTTTTCTGGTCCTCTTCTTCTTAGCAGTAAAGCATCACCTTTTCCATGATTATTATCCTTTGCAAAAGCTATCTTAGAATATTGATGACTATACAAAATGGTATAAAAAATCCCAAACCACATTTCAGCACATCACTGTGGAGACATGTGACTGTCAGTGTCAGCGCCTCTTCCAGAATTTTCAATAGAATCCTGGCTTGACATGCAGGGGGCGCTGAACTCTATCTCTGGTGCAGGATCATCAGTGGGAAGATCAATAACTAAAACTTATGGCACATTTTAAGAATTAAACTTTCAGGCCTTCTTATCTGTGTTTACTGTTAAATGAGAGTTTACAACAATTATGTGGGCCCAGCACACTTCTGCTGAGTTACTCTGCTCCACTAAGACAATTATGGTAAGTCAGAAAATAGGCTGCATGCTTCTTCCATGAAGTCTGGAATCTATTTCCCTTCCTCTTGGATCTGAAACAGAATGGAGTAAAAAGAACCCAGTATCAGTTCTGGAGACCAGTCCTCAAGGGGCCTTACAGGTTCCACCTTCACTCTTGGGATGTAGAAAGTACATGGAGCCTATTGGATAAGAAAAAGAAACCACTCAAAAAAGAACTGGAGCATTTCCCCTTACTTCACCTCCCCCCACCAAACCGGCCCTGAATGCCCTGGTCAACAGGTAGTCCCAAGTTGAGAGGTGCTAATAGGTCTTCCAGTGCCATGATGGGATGTAGCATGGGCAAAAGAAGACATTCCAGTTGATCTTACAGTTGGTACCAGGAAACCAGCTGGAAACCAAACTACCTAGTCAACCACAGATTTATTTTAAAAATTAGTAAATTTTTGTTGCTTTCGCTCATTATTGTGGGGTGGTCTATGACACTGCAGTGGGTAATGGAAATCGCAACAAATGAATCCATTGGAAGTATCTGTCTAGACTTAACTTGGTACCATCTTTCTCCAGTAGTTCTGCACACTCTGATTTCCATGAGAGGTAATACCCCTCCTCAGCAGGCAGGAAGCAGACCCTGTGACTATGGCATCTCCAATAAGACCCTTCACATCTCTTGTGACCCTGCAGGGGCAGGTGTCTGTTCCAGTTCAGGCACCCATAACAGATAGGGTGTTTTTGATGGAGGCCCTGTCACTGTGGGAGGCCGGCTGAAGTGCTGCTGGCAGTAGTACATACCCGCATCCTCGGCTTCCACTCCATGTATGTTGAGGGAGAAATGAGAGCCAGAGCCACTTCCCCGGAACCTGGATGGGGTTCCAGCGGCCCGAGCAGATGCCCCAAAGATGAGCAGCCTGGGCGCTTCCCCGGGCTTCTGTTGGTACCAGGCCAGGGAGGAGCCCACCTCCACACTGCTGCTACAGGTGATGGACACCAAGGCTGCCTGAGGTGCGGTCAGGGCCTCTGGAGTCTGAGTCAGGATGATGTGCCCCCTGCAACCTGCAAGGGCACCATCCAGGCAACACAATGTGTTACTCTTCACAAAGCCTTAGAGGAAACTCCCTGTTTCTTAGAAGAGCCATGTCATGCTTCAACATGGCAGGTCTAGGGGAGCCGGTCCTCTCCATCTCTCCTGTGACCAAGAACCCATATAGAGTTAAGTGTCCATGTGTCCTGAGGAGCAGGGCAAGCTGGGAGAGGTGATACAACATTCCACGCCTCATCTTGAAGGGCTAGAAGACTAGTTCATTTCTTATATAGCTGATGGCTTCCTGGTTTGTCTCTAAAGAGAGGGTGGGCATGGGGTGGGAACATGGACAGGTCCACAAGTCCAAAGATATTTGTGCCTCTGCCTCATGCCATCCTTGGGCTCTGCCTTGTTTCCTAGTTAGAGTGAAGGCAAAGCAGCCCTCCATGTGCATAGTCATTTCCAAAACCCATGAGCCCATAATCTCAGTAAAGGTAGAGAATCCATCCAAGATCTGCAGTGGGAAGTACTTACCCAGAAAGCCCATCACCAGGAGCCAGAGGAACAGGGTCTGGAAGCCCATCTCAGAGGGTCCTAGAAGCTGCTGCTTCTGGAACAAAGGCAAAGAGGCTTGGGGCTAGGCACTTTGTCTTTCTCAGGCTGCTCTTGTATTGGGGCCTCTGCCGAGCAGTTAAATAAGCACAAGTTCCCTGGGAGTCAATTTGCATGCCTGGTGGTTGCCCAAAGCTCACCCATACAGCTGGAGGAGGGACTGGAAGTGACAGGTAAGTGACCTACAGAAACTGAGGCTGCACTGAGAGGAACAGGCTAGGTGCCCACACAGTGACACAATGGCCATCCTAATCTACTCATATAGAAATGAGGTGCTTCTGCTTTCTACTCCAACAGATGGAATGCTCACAGAAAATATGTGGTGGCACATGAAGCTGAGCCCATATTGAGCAGCATACCCAGCCCATGCCTAAAGAGAGGGAGCGGAGACTCTGGCACCCTCAGAGACTGTGGCGCTGACCCTTGGCTTCTCGTCTCCATGTTGGAAACTGGAGCCACCCCAGAGTCTCAGGCCAGTGCCTCAGAAATGGATAACCACTCCCAGGCCTTCCCTAGTCCACCCAAGATCCGCTTAAGCCCCAAGTCTCCCTTCTCGGTGATGGGCCATGAGCTGTCTATCACATTTCCATGTTTCTAACATCCATGCTCTCTCTTTCATTTATTGTGGAGTTATTAGCATTATTAGCATCTAATGGCAGTTAGATGCTACAGTTTTGTGATACAGTCACTTACAAGATTTTAGATACTGGGTCCCAGCGAGACTCCATGGAGATTTTCCTCACCTTGAAACTGACACTGTTTCCATGTGCCTTCAGGCCTGACTCTGCAGGGTACAAAATGACTTCTCTCTTCAATAATCCTAGCTATCTAGCTGGGAACAAAAGACTAACATATAACCAGGAGTTCAAAGTAGATATTGGTCACAAGACAGTTAACGACCAGGTTCTGGGGTACTCATGAGACACCAAAGATGTGATTTGGGGCAAAAAGTATGGGGCAGGAGGGGCTGCAGGCATAAGAGGTGGGAGGGGGCAAGCAGAGGGTTTCTGATCTAGACCTGTCAGCCCAGCACAGCCCTCCTCCCAGAAATACTCCAGAACAGTCGAGATCTGCAGCAACTCACCAGAGGGTCACTGGTGCCACCAGCTGGTGAAGCGTGTGCTCTGAGCTGAGACACCCTGAATGAGCAAGTGCTGCCTTTAGACCTTGATAGATGAACAGCATTTTCTTTTCTGGATTGTTTTGTTTTGTTTTGAATTGATATTGTTTTGAATCCTTATTTAAATTCTGATGGTATAGGATTCTTCATACAAGTACAATCACGCAGCTCTCCCATCATAGCACCATCATCCTCCACCATGACCCAATGTGCGCTCCCCTTCTCCACCCTCACCCTTTCTCCTGGATCTCTCAGATATAGGGTCTACTTTCAAGGCCTGGTTTTGATTTTTTTTTTGAGACTAGGTCTAGCTATGTTGCCCAGAGTAGTCCCAATCACACAGAGTCAAGCAATCCCCAGTCTCAGCCTCCCAAACAACTGAGATTACAGACACACACCACAATGCCCAGCTATTTTTTTTGAGACTAGGTCTCGCTATGTTGCCTGGGGTAGTCTCAAACTCATGGACTCAAGCGATTCCTAGCCTCAGCCTCCCTTCTTAGGCTGGGATTAAAGATGCATGCCACCTCACCAAGCCTTGGTGAACTTTGTCTGCCCTTTCACGGGGCTTCTCCACACAACAGCATTCTCTGGAAGGTGAAGTTACTAAGCTGGTACTGTCCAGCAGAGGGGCCACCAACCACTGTGACTACAGAGCAGCAGGAATGTACCTGAGCTATTGGGGAGCTAATTTTTTAAATTTTAATTAATTCAAATTTATCTTTATACCACCACAGTGACCACTAACCAATAACCAATATTGCTGGTTATTATTGTCTATGATTACTCTGTCTATGGTTATTCTGTTAAGAGTAGACATATAGACAATAATATAGACAATAATAACCATAGACAATAAAAACCAGCAATATTGCCAGTAGACTAATTGTAAAGCAATCTGTCCATGTCCACAGCACCCAGCAGGAGTGAGCATGACCTAACTGTTTTTTTTGGAACCTTTTCTGGTTTCTGCTGCTTCCAGACAGGAGCTGACGGGTCTCTCTTGAAGACACTGAGAGAGAAGCTAGAAGCTGGACTCACAATGCTGCCGCTAGCATCTGGAGGTGGAGACATGACACAGATGTGTCCCAGGGTTAACTCTGTCCCACCTTGAGTCCCAGCAAAGCAGAGCACCTGGGGCTATGGGGGCTGCATTCACGGAGCAGAGGTATCCCTCTCAGGCCCGGAGCCCAGGCCCCTTCACATGGATGCCCCATATCCCCTTTCTCAGTTTAGTCTGGGCATGGGGCCCTGAGGGACAGGCCCAGAATTCAAGGCAGCACCCACCCAAACAGGTCCTTTCTGGAGGCATCAGACCTTTGGGACCAAAGTCATTATCAGACATAATCCATAGTAAACCCAGGTTGGTTACTCTGTGTGTGTGTGTCTGTGTGTGTGTCTGTGTGTTTTCCATTGTCTCCCTGAATATGTAAATCTACCTAGATGAATTCTCAACTCACCCATCTTTGAATTCTCTTACCTCTAATCCTCTATACTCAGTTTTCCTCCCCCTATTACTGCTGAGGATCAGGAGCCTAAGTGAGGAACATGTCCTGGTTTCCACACATCATGCCATCAATACTTCTGGAATTCAACTCCCACTCCTGTGGAGAGTCAAATATGTCCACCACCCAAGCCAGGGAAAACCAGCAGGCCACTGAGCTGTAAAAGAGAAACCCACACAGAACTCCCCAAAACAGTCACACTGGTGAGCAGGTAAGAGCAAGCATTACACAGAATCTTTCAGGAACGAGATCACTTAATCACCAAAGAAAGAAAATTTGAGGACTTTGGGGACCCCAGGGTTATCCTGTAATCTAGTGGTTGCTGCTACAGGGATTTGAAACAACAAAATGCTCTATCTCCCTCCTGTTCCTTCCCCACCCCCACTCCAACCCCAGCCCCAAGGACCAGGCTCAAGAAAAGTTTGTCCTAGTGAGACACCTGACTGAGCAAAACAAAGAAACCCCGTTGTCTTTCTACTAACCCACCCTTTAGCTCTGCCTCATGGGAAGAGAAAGACAAGGAATAAGAAGAGAGAGAGGGGAGCCAGTGGCAATGGATAGAAAAAGTTGTTCAAAGAGAGTCCATCAAGCTCAGTCCCCTTCTGTTCAGCATAAAATAAGTGGAAAGCCATGCAATTTCAGAAGAAGGTTAGGACTGTTGACAACCTGAGTCTATAATTCTTCAGAATTATGATCCTCAGTGATTAGCCTCAAGCTCTTCCCAGAGGCAGTACGGTCCAGGAAATTCTCCTGTTAAGATCTATTAGTACTCAATGGGAAATATCTTTGTGAAGAACGAGATGGCTGGTCCAAAATGAGAATTCTGGTCCAATATGAGGCTATCTTGTCAGAAGTTGCATGAGTTTTCCAGAGTTTAAAGACATGAGAAAGGAATGTATACCTCATTTTGTGAGCTACCACCACCACCTGGAAGATATCCTTCCCCAACCTAGGTGCTTCCTCATGAATTGGTGGGAAGGGGAGAGTAGTGCTAGGGTCATTCTTGGCAGAGGCTCTGTGAATTCATTAGCTCTCAAATTGTGAGTGTCACAGATTCAGTAAAATATCAAGAGAAGAAACTGATGTTTATTGGGGGTACAGTGTAACTAGGAAAACCACACATTGCACATTTGTGGATAGCAACTTATTTATTAAACAAGAAAGGGTTCCTAACACCCACCCTCATTCCTCTATACACACACACTCAGATCAGGTCCAAGGAGGATGTTGAGAAAGAAGATATATTTAGAGCATTTGGAGGAAGCACCAGAACATCATGGAAAAGAGCTCTAATGAAGTTTTTAAGTCTGAACATCTAACAATTCTGGTTTTATCTTTTGTAAATGAGCAATTGGACTATGTATGCACTAAGTTTCCACCTAATTCATCTCATAAGTTCGTAAATACAATTTATGTTAGTCAGGGCTTGTGATTAGAAAAGTTGCATTTGTCCATTTTGGTCACTAGAGGGAGTTACGCTGTCATTACAGAAGTGGGTTTTCCATTCATTTCTTTATTTTTGATTTGGTCTCTAGATGGTGGTCTTGTCTTGTGCTTAAAACTAGATAAGTAAAAGCAAAGCAAAAAATTCTTGAATTTTCCTCATCATTGGTGATTATAAAGAGTCATCTCTCCACGTGTACAATAATTTAGCAACAAAACTTCCAATAGAGTGCATTTATAAGAGAACAGTCCAAAGAAAAAAATCTTTAGAACAAGGGAGGGGAAGTAGGATAAATTCCTGGGAGGAATGGGCACAAGAGATTAAGATGATGGTTCATGGGTGACAAAGTGGTAGGATAATCTCAAAGTATAAAATGATGGAGAGGGAGAGAGAGAGAGAGAGAAAGAGAGAGAGCTCGCACATTTCTAAAATCAATTTTAGAAATATAAAAAATAAAGTAGTAAACATTTAACTGGAGAAAAACCTCTCTATACCTGCATTGTCTACGACTATGTCTATGTTATGACTGCAACTTTCTTTCAATGTAGCTTATATGGCAGCCATTTAAAAATTATCAGTAATCTACATATTCTGTTCACCTTCCTATTATTTACATTAGGGAAAAATTAAATATTAGTCAACAATCCAAAGACTGAAAATTATGACACATTGATAAAACGTATTTTAAAAGACACAAATAGGTGCAAAAAATATCATGCGCATGAATTGGAAGAATTAATACTGAAGCCATCATCCCAACATGGACAGTGCATTTGCCCCCAACATGGGCAGTATATTTATTCATGAAGTTTAAGCATCGCATTAGATGTGTCTGAAAAACACAGAGACCTAAACAAGATAAGGGTACTTTTACTTTGTTGCAAATTCCAGGTGTGGAAGAGAAAATGAAGTACCAAGAGGATGTGTAGAGGAAATTGGCTTTTCTCATTTGCAGGAAGAGGAAAGAGGATAAAAAAAAACCAGAGGAGCAGAGAATGGGACACAGATTTTTGGGAAGGAGAGAGAGGAGGCAAGGTCAGAGAGCTCAGACGTTTCAGCACCTGGAGGAGAAGGACCCAGAAGCAGAGTCTTCTTGGGCTCTCCCAGCATTGGTCCAGGAAAGGTCCGGAGCTGTGTGATGGTGGAGGAGAGGAGACCCTGAGGAAGTGCTGAGCCACTGTGCAACCGGAGCTGAACCTCCTGTTGGGAAGGAAAGAAGACCAAAGGACAAGGACATAACTCTGCATTTCAGACTGAGGTAAACCCCATGCAACTCTCTGAGTAGCAGAAGTGGGGTTCCTTTCTGTTTGGGGTACTTGTGCGGGTGTGGACTATTTGACCTTTTGTTTGTTTTTCCCTTTACTGTAAATAAACCTGTGTGTTTACCCTTATTACCGTTTAGGCCTCTGTGTTTTTCATACACAGCTAATGCAATGCTTAAGCTTTATGAACAATACACTGCCCATGTTGGGGTCACAGCTTCAATACTATCAAATCCCCATACTACCCAAAGCAATCTGGAGGCTCACTTCAACACCTGTGAAAATTCCAGAAATAACTTTTGTAAAAATATGAAAAAATTCTAATATTCAGATAGACCTAAAAACACCAAAATAGTCAAAAGAATTTTTAGTAAAGAGTGAAAGGGTATCAAGAATGGATAGTCTCTTCAATATATGGTGTTGGGAATACAGCATATCCATTTGCAAAATAGTGAAACTGAACCCTTATATTATATCACACACACACACACACACACACACACTCAAAATGGATTCAAGACTTAACCATACATTCTGAAACTGTAGAACACCTAGAAGGTGATATGCTGAAAAACATTTTAACCTTAAACTTGGCAGTGATTACTGGAATGAAACCAAAAGAACTAGACAACAAAAGGAAAAACAAACATAGATTACATAGAACAAAAAATCTTCTGCAAACAAAGAAAATATAAGCAAAGTCAAAAAGCATTCTTACAGAATGGTAGAAAATATTTGCAAACCATAAATGGGATAAAGATTCAATATGCAGAATATATAAGGAACTCCTACAACTTCATAGCAAAACAAAAATAAATCACCCAATTAAAAATCAGACAAAAATAAGATATTTTTCAGAATAAAAGTAAATAATACATGTTGGCAAGGAGGTAGAGAAGAGGAAATGCTTGTGTGTTGTGGATTGGAATACAAATTGATGTAGCTGTAATGAAAAACAATATGGACATTTCTCAAAAAACTGAAAATAGAGACATCAGATTGACCAGCAATTCAACAACCTAAATATCCATGGATGAATGAAGGGAATTTTTAAAATGTGATGTTTACATATATGCAGCCTCAAAAACCTTGTCATTTGCAACAACCTAGATGAAACTACAAGACACTATGCTCTGCCAGTTACAGAACAAATACTGCATGATCCCACTTAAATAAGGGATCTAAAATAGTCAAACTCAAAAACAGAGAGCAAAATGGTGGTTATCCTGGAGAGGGAGGAGAGAATTACAGAAATAGTGGGAACAGACACAAAGTTTGGTTTATGCAGAATAATTAGGTACTAGATATCTATCAACAGCACCCGTAGATAATATTTTATCATGCACTTAAAAATTCACTAAGAATGCAAATCTCATATTGTGGTGTCATCATAAAATAAATTTAAAAAATTAAGTTGGGCAGGAGGAAACTTTTAAAGGTGGTATATATGTCATGGCATATAAGCATCACAGTTACTATCTAGAAAAATTATTTATAAAATCACTTTTATAAATTGATAGGAAAATAGGCAACAACTCTAATAGGAAAAATGTAAAGATGTAAACACATAGGAAAAAATTGAAAAATTATAAGAAAAAATTGGTCAGCGTGTGTCATAATAAGGTAAGTGTAAATTAAAATTGTACCATGACACACATATCACCTCTTAAAGCTTCACAATTTTTTGACTGCAAGGCTGTGTAGAAACAGATTCTTTTTATTGTCCTGAAAGTACTACAAATGTTTCAACCCTTGTGGAGGGAAATGTGGCAATCTGAAAACATTACATATGAATTTAGCTTTTATTCGCTCTTAATCTCTTTCTCTCAGTCTCCCCTCCATCTCCTTCCTCCCTCTTCCCCTCCTTCTCACTGTCTTCAGTAGTGCACTCACAAATTTCTTATAGCCAACTGTTTTAAAGAATTGTTTTCATTATTCTGCTGTTTGTATTGTCCTATTTGGAGCCAACAAGAGTTCCTTCATATGGCTGTCTATTCTTTATTATGTAAGCCATTATTCTTTGATAATTTCCCATCTTTGTGGCATGAAAAATATCTGAGGATCATCTAATCTATTTCCTGCTCCAGACATGGAATCAGCCATTCTTTTAAAGAGTCCTGTTTCCTGTTATTGGAGATGGGTATTAAGAGGACCACATGCTGGTTCTGGACACACTCATTACTATTGGATTGTTATTGCTTCTAATCTTTTCAGCAGAGAGAGGAAAGAGAAAACAATCCAGTGGATAGAGGTGAAAGCAACTGGCATAACAACAGCTCAGTATGAAAACTGGTGATTCAAAGGAAAAAAAGCAAGTGTCTATTCTGTCTTTTCATATGAACAATATGAACAAAATAGTTCTAGATGGTGAGAAAAACTACTAATCTAAGAATGAACAAAGGAGAAAAATCACCATTTATGAACAATATGAACAAAATAGTTCTAGATGTTGAGAAAAACTACTAATCTAAGAACGAACAAAGGAGAAAAATTACCATTTACGAACAATATGAACAAAATTGTTCTAGATGGTGAGAAAAACTACTAATCTAAGAATGAACAAAGAAGAAAAATCACCATTTTCCAAGTGAGTTAAGATAAAATTTTAGGCAACATTTATGAAGAATTCTGGAATCGAGGCACTTCTGGTTCCAACTATGATGGGTAAAAAGTATCAAACTTACCTTCATACTGTGATCAACTGTAAAACTCAACAAACTATAAAACAAAGTTTTATCAGGCATCAGATGACAGAAATTGCAGGCTTTCAGTCCTTGGAAGAAGAGAAACATTCAATGCAAGTCCTACATTGGCCTAAGCCTCTTCCTCATACGCATTTTTCATAATGAGGCAAAAGGAAGTGAACCCCAGAATGCAACAGTCTTTCTGA
This sequence comes from Uropsilus gracilis, assembly GCA_004024945.1. NCBI lineage: Eukaryota > Metazoa > Chordata > Mammalia > Eulipotyphla > Talpidae > Uropsilus > Uropsilus gracilis. The sequence goes on from PVHY01005471.1 coordinate 19,691, forward strand.
ATGGAAGAACCAAGAGTAGAACAGAAAACTGCTAAAGTAGCTGGGATTTGAGAAACAGTACAACAGAGAGAAGGAAGTTGTGTAGACAGCTTCTATCTACCTACTTGGTTCTTCAACCTCCCCAACAAATCTACAGTCAGATTTCAAGGATTTGGTATTATTTTGGCTTATTTGACTCCTTGTTTCTCTATATTTCACATATAAATGAAACCATCTCATATTTAAGATTAGGACTTTTTTTAACTGTAGATGATAAACTCTCTAGACCTACCCTAAAAATAACTAAAACCAAAACTCAGTAACATCAAGTTTATTCATGAGTAAATTAATAAAATCCAGACTTTCAAAAATGTCCAGCATATAAATGTCCAGCATATAAAATTACTATGGAGAAGCAGGTAAATACAGTCCACAACCTAGAGGGAAGATGGGCAATAAAAACAGTCCCAGAGGTATGCTGGAATTAGCAAACAAACAAAAATTTTAAACAGCATAATAAATATATGCAAGGATTATTTTTTTTTTTTTTTTTGAGACTAGGTCTCGCTATTTTTGCCCGTGGAACTGCAGGCTTATGTTGCCCGGGGTACCACAGACTCAAGTAATCCTCAGCCTCAGCTTTCCAGGTAGCTGGAATTACAGGCATGCGCCACCACGCTCAGCTAGTTTTTGGGGACTAGATCTTGATAGGTGCCCCAGGCCAGACTCAAACTGCGATCCCTGGCCCCAGCCCCCGCTTCCTGAGCTGCCGCCTACAGGCATGCGCCAACATGCCAGGCATTATGTGAGGATTTAAAGGAAAGAATATCTATGAGTGAACACTTGGGACAATCTCAACAAAGAACTATCATAAGAAAGAATAAAATGAAAATTCTATAGCTGAAAAGCACATTATTAAAAATGAGAAATCATTGACATGAAGTTAAAACAGACAGAAAAGTCACACCACTCCAAAATAGTGAAGTCACAGCAGTGAGATCAAACAATAGCCACAAAATGTCCCTGCTCTACTGTTGCTTTGTGGAAAACTTTACTCAAGAGAAAGTAGTCTACAGTCCCTGTATTTCCACTCACACCTTCCCCTCATCCTGCACCAGGATCTAACATCAGGAAGTTACTGGAGATGTTGGGGGGGGGGGGCGTTACTCTCCCACTCACTGGCAAAGGGTTAGCCCTAATATGTACTCTCCCCAGACTGAGACCTCTAAAGGGAAAGCATGTGAGTTTCATTCTGCCTTCCATTGTAATGTCTTTATTGTACTATCAAAAATCCTTATCTCAGCATATTACTTTTTAAAAATTGGAAAATGCCTCTTTCAGGGAATATGACATAAATTATCACTAAAATCTTGTTAGCTCAACTATCTCTCACCTGTGCATATATCTGGAGTCCCAGAAGTTTATACGTTCCTTCAAATTCTACAAATAAAATTTTAAAACATCCTAAAAATTTTCAGACTCAGTTTACCTGCTGCCTCCCCCATGTGGTCTTTTTTATTCCTCTGGAAGGTGGGGAGTATCTTCCTCAGAACTGCCAAGGAACTTACGATCTGACTCACACATTTGAGCTACATTTGTGTAGTTATTTTGTACACATGTTTTACATCCTTTTAAAGACTGAACTTCCAGAATGCAGGGATCAAATATTCCATGATCACAAGTCCTATAATGCAGAGGACACTATATATTTCCTCTTAGGTTTCCTTTTCTTACCACTGATCAAATAAGAAAATGTAGAATCACCCTGTCTACTTTGGGGAGGATGAATCACTGTACAGAAGATTAGTAAACAAAGGTTCCACACAAAAAAGTCACCTGTGTTTTAAAAGTTTGAGGCAAATCAATAAAATGAACTTAAAAAAAAAAAAAAAAAAAAAAACTAAGGAGCCACCTTCAGGGGAATTGGTGGAGAGTTTCAGTACAGGAGGGTTGACTGGTGGAAAAGTTAAGCCACCGCTAGTCGTCAGGATATCTGAGACTAGGACAGACAGTGGCAGAGGCCCCCAAATCTTTAGTTATAAGGTGATCTGGGTACAGACTTGGGGGGAGACATAGTATGGGCTTCGTGTATTTGGAAGAGACTGGGACCAAAGAGGGTGAGGCCTCGGGAACCCTAAGAGGAGCACAGGTGGAAAATACACTAGAGGTATGGATCTGCCACAGAACCAAACTCCTTCAGGGAGACAGGTTCCAGGAGCACGGTCGGTGCTGGGACTCACACCAGCACCCATCCAACAGGAAGGGGAGGGACCAACCGCGCTTTCTGTGAAGGTAGAAATGGAGGCAGCAGCGTTTCCCTGGGCGCTTGGCCTTGCCTCGCTGCTTTGAATAAGTCTCCCTTACTCAAAGATTAGGCTTTTTGACAGTGTGGATTCTCAAGCCGCTTAATTTAATTTGTATAGCAGTTCAAAGCCGTTACAGTTACAGGAACTGATATATAACATTGAGAAAAAATAGGGTAGGGTTTTCTTTGATGAGAATTGCCTTTTTAAATAATGATAATTGCCTTTTTTAAAACAAGTTAATTTTCTCATAATATTCTTTCTCTTTTTCGTTGGTTGGTCAAGCTAGACTATTTTTAGTCATAGTTTTAAATAGAGAACCAAATCGTGGTTTCCATTCTTGAGTTAATATTACTTCTAATTTTTTTTCTAATTTTTTTTCACTTATACAATTAGTTTTTCTGCAAGGGTTGGCTGACTTGTTGATTTTCTAACTATTTTTAATTACTTGGTTAGGTGTTCCATGGAGGATTTTATTTTTCTTTTTAAAGTCTGGATTAATGTTACAGATTTTATACTTGTATCTTGTATGGTCACTGATTTTTATGTTGGGTGTATCCATCATTTCCAGATAGTTGTTTAGTGTCTTGTTCTTTTTATTTGTGTCTTTGGTGTTATTGCATGTGCATTTTCCTGGTTTCCTAATTGTTTGTCCTGGGATTTAAGATTGTACTATGACTGCATATGAAACAAGCAAGCAAGTGGAAGTGGAGAGGAACTATTTCTCTCTACCTTTTTTGTGTTCTTCTTAGGATAATAAAACAATCAAATTGACATCAGGCAGATTAGTAAGAGCCGAGAGTGAAGAAAAAAATTAATTACATAGAATAGAGGATACATGAATGTAAATTCTAAAATCGGAGGCAAAATGGGGGTATTTATCCTGAGTAAATGATTGGCATAGGGATCTGAGACTTCAAGAGGGCAGAGAACCCCACATGATGAGAAGGGTACTCACATGATGAAGTTAAAGGGCTGCCCTGCCATATAGATAGGTTTTTCCTATAGAAAGATTATTTCTGTTAAAAATTCTGATTCTGGATAAACTTACATTTTCTTTCTTCTATGTAAAGGGGATGATAAAAATTTTCTAGGAACCTATAGGGCTAAAATATTTTGTTGTCCTTCCTGTTTTTGTCTTCTTTAAGAATTCTTATAACTTGGGAGTTATCTTTCCTTGATATACTGTTAAGACTGTCAATATGGTTGGAAATTGCATTGTTGTCTGAAAAGGAAATTGTTACCAGCTTCTTGCTATACCTCTCCCTCTCATTCTATGAGTCTGTCCCTTGTTACTTTTATTCAGCTGCCTCTGGTTTGTGTTTGAAGTACTAATTGTATTGTTTTCTGCACCACTGATACCGTTCAGAGCTTTCATGTAGAAGTGAGGAGAAGGCACCCTGGGGCAATTGTATGGTCACAGACCAAATTTCCCTCCTAAGATTTCTTCTTCTTGCCCAGGTAAGTGGGTGCGTAGGAAAGCTGACCTCAGCTAAGTCTATGGGAGTGAGGTAGGTGTGAGGAGGGTGGACCCTCTTAATTTGCCACTGTGCTACCTTGGCTTCTTAGATTTTAAGCCTCTAGAAAACCTGCAGCAGCAACCTCTCTTCTTTTCTTGTTTCCCTCTGCCTTGATATCCTCCCTCCCCCCTACCCTTCTTTGTTCCTGTCCTCCTGTTCTCCTCCAGTATGCCTCTGGTCTGTTGCTGGAGAACAGAAGGGTCATCTGCAGTGCTGCATGGCAAATACCTCGGACCATCCCTCCATTATCTTAATCATGCATCCTCAGCCCCACGAAAAACCTTTAAGCCCAGACTACACTTATCAACTGGTTAGACCAGTTGTGAATGCTGCATTTTTCTGCCAGCTAAGAGATCCCTGCCTATAAGGTGACAAGTATGATTCATACAGCGTCCATTGCCCCTGGTTTGGGAAAAGCAGCACCTGCGAGTGTTTTTCTAGCAAACTGTTCTCTCTGGTCTTCCAGTGCTTTCCCTCTGAGCTGAGTGCTGACTCCATTCCCTGCTCCCAGGACAGAACCAAGATTCAAGCAGAGCCAAGCAGTGGCTGGAATAAGCTGCATTTGAAGTCACAGAGCTTATACATTCCAACTTTGCTTTAGCAGACCAGGATTACTTGTATTGTCATTTGCAACCATACAAATGCTGGTGATTCTTCCTTAGGGAGACTGATAGCTGTGGGTGTGCACTGGTCAGGTCAGCTGCCAAGAGTGCAAGAACCCCTGCTGGTGAGCACCAGCTTTGACAGACTTCCAGGAGATCTGGAGGTGTAGGTGAATGGTCCAAAAGTGACCACCAGAGGGCGCCTCCAACCGGCCCAAGGATACCAATTCCCAAGGTCTCTGCTGGGTCTCCCTTGTAACTCAGCCTCTTTTGTATCTCTTTTTGCTCCATTATAATAAGTTCAACACTTATAGGCACCATTTTATAGTCCAGTCCAGATTCACCCTGGCTCTTTCTCTTCAACACTTAGAGCTCTGCAATCTATTATCTTTTCCTTTCACAACCGGTGGGAGAGATGGTCAGCCCACAGCAGATTTGTCATTTCAGCACCCAAGCAGACCCTCTGGAGCCCTCACCTGAAGAGCCAAGCTCTTGGGGACCACCCACACCCAGACTGTGGCTCTTGACACCTACTGGTTCTTAGTTTCCGTGGTGTGTAGAATCCCTGGTTGCAAGATTGGGTGGAAACATATAAACCTAACCCCTCATCCAACCCCACACACACACACACACAATACACACAGCTCTTCTGATGCATTTATTCCCAGGTAGTACCCAGATACCAGCTTTTTGTAGTGTTCCCCGGGTGTTTCAAAGGCACAGCAATATGTGTCTCTGGCCCTTTGCATAGCTTCTTGTTCAATTTGATGGAAAATCCAACAGAGGCTCACATGACATTACAGACTCTCGCCCTTTTTCTTAAGCCTTCTGGCCTGGTGCCTACTGTGTGAAGTAGTCTAGAAGGCTCTGCGTGGTCCAGCCCCTGTGTGCCCACTCGATTCCACACCTTCATTTTATTCCCTCTCCTGGAGGTCTCCCCTCACTGCCTGCTTATCAGTCAGTTTGTGGTATGACTGTCCCTTCTTCAGAGTGACTGTACCTGACCTGCCCAACTGTATCAGTCTCCTCTCCTGTCACTGCCCAGAATCATCTGCAGCTTCATTTTACAGCTCTTCACAATATATATATTATCTTGATAGTTTTTTCTATACATAGACAACATGTACCCCAAAATGTAAGCTGTAAGAGGAACACCATTCTTTCTTTTCTTTCACCTCTCACTCCAGCACTCAGCTCCTGAACACACGAGTGGCTCTGCAAGTATTTCCTTCCAGAGATAGGTGCAGATAGAAGATCAGACATTTCCAAGCTCCACCACACAGTGGCAGCATGTGCCTGGCCCTCAGATGGTTCTGTCCTGAGAAAATGCAGTCTGAGAAATTGTCCTCTGCCCATCGGACACTCTGGCTTGCCATCCTCCCCTGTCTGGCTGAAGAGTCTGAATGCAAGGAAGACCATTCAGGTGCTGAGAAGGTGTTGGGACTTTAAACTTCCCCATGTAGCCTCCATTATTTGCTCTTTATACATTCATGGTCAAAAACAGTTGCCATCATTTGAAAACTGCCTGCAAAATAATTTAAAAAGAAAGACTCCAAGTGTTCCAGAAATAAAGTGTTTGAAGAACTCTTAGAGGTTAGAATAGAGACAGTATTTTGACAGGAAGTAAGTTAAGGCTAAGAAAGCCTTGATCAACTGCTGTAAGCTTAACCATGTAGCTAAGCATCGCCAGTTATCCAGTTAGGGATATGAGACAAACTCACATGGTCTTTTCCACAGATAAGCTTGAAGGAGAAGAAAAAGAAGTATCAAAAATTTCAATTTTATATTTATCAATTTTTCCTATATGTGTGAGAACAGATGAATACACGACAAGGGACAAACCTTTGATAGTTTAACTGGTTACAAATTAAGCCAGTGGTGCAAAAAGGAGGGAAAAAAGGAAAAGAAAAAGATTTGAGACTGAATCCTGCTTGGGTCTTTATCAGTCACTTCTTCTGAGTATCTGGGTCTAGCACGTAACTGGTGCTCCAGCGTGTCTGTGAAACAATGAATACATTTGTGAAGTGGGAATGATCATAATACCATCTCTATCATGACAAGAATCCAGTGAGATCTTGATTTCCAGCAGGCCTTGTCATTTGTGAAATGATGGTGCATGCACATTCATGGTAAAGGCCAGGGTCATCAAACAATAAGAGGACAGAGGGTCTTTGTACCTGGAGACCCCGGAAAGGTTGTGCAGAAATGGACAGGGGCACAGCTTGCAGCATCCTTCACCAGCAGCAGACTGTACCCAGGAGATGCCCACCAGGGAGCAAGGGCATGTTTTGTCCAAAGGGGGAGACATATTCTCATTTAGGAGAGACCGGAGACACTGCCTGCTTGACCAGATGCTCTCTATGCAGCTGAGAGCTGTTTTCCACTAGATTGGATTTAATCCTATTTCTGGTCGGACACTTTCTACCCCCACCTCACACATATTAGCATCCTCTGGAGAAAGGCTCTCTATCCACTCACAGTCATATTATTGCCTCTATAATTATTATAGTTATGACTATGACAATCATTATAAGGAAAATCATTCACATACAGTAAAGTGAGGGAAGGAGGGGATTCTTGCCTCTGAGAAAAGATACAGGGCAGTAAATAGATGTGTCCACAGCCTGACTCCCAGGGACCCCCTCCCACTTGGAAAGTGGGTGTGAGCACAGAGGTGGAGGGTAACTGACCATGGGGAGAAAACCCTTTCCTCCTCCCCCTGTTAAGCGGTGTCCTCCCTCCTTCCTCTTATTGTTTCATATCCTGTACTTCTCACCATCCCCTCTGAGACAGTTCAGCCCCTCTTACCTGGGTTATCACCACACTCCATCACCCACCTCCCAAATCTGGGCTTTCCTGATCCCTACACAGCAACCCTGAAATGTTCTTCAAGTCAGTGACATCACGCCAGTCCTCTACTCAATGGCCAGGAACTTCTAATTGCTCCAAGAATAGATGCTGAGATCTTCATCAGGGCTTGAGACCTCTGTTGACAGCTCATGACTTTATACTGTACAGCCCAGAGACAGACACACTCACTGCACCTGCCCCAGTCCCCATCTATCCCTTGTGCCTCCACTCTGTCTAAAGTACCTGACTGCCCAGAAGTTCCTTGCCATCCTCTCCCTGTCTTCCAAAGTCCTGCAAATACCTGTGACCTGGGCATCATCTCTCCAAATTGTCCACAGTGTTGAAAAGATCTCCTCCTCCACCGCTCTAATGTATTTGATTTGTGTTGCAGATGCCCTGCCCTGAATTTGAGTTTCTGAGTTGACACTGTTAGTTTCCCTAAATCCATAATCCCTGGAGGTCAGGATCTATACCTGAGTCAACTCCTCTCCCCATATAGAACCCCAGGAAGTAGCTGTAGGTGAATAACATCTGCTGATTTCAAATTATGTTGCATCACCTTTCTTTTTTGGAGCTGGTGAGAAGAACAAATCGGTGTCGCAACCTGATGCTGCTCTGGGACAAATGAAGGCCAAACTGCTTTACAAGTTGGCACCAAGTCTTGGGACCATGCATGGACCAAGGTCAAGAATGTAGAAGCAAGGGTTGTCTGTCCACGGTGGCACATATGGACTGGGGAAATATGGAGTGACAGATGCATTATCTTGATATAGTGATGAAGAATCCGGGTACCAGGTCTGGATCTGGCATTCTCATTTCCACCTGTGCAATTTTGAAGCAGGTTCTTGACCTCTCTGAATCTGTTTCCTCATAGGATTGCAGAGAACCAATGATCTAACCTCAAACATCTCGTTTTGAATCTGTCCTGTTCTGATCTGTTGCTTGAGTTTTGCAGTTACTGAGCTCATACTGAGAACTCCAGGTAACATAACAACCAGTTCAGATTTCTTCTTTATGCCTGGGAATAGTGATGAGGAGTCCAAAGTACCATCCCAGGAATGGGGAGGAGAAGGAGAGACTGGAAAAACATCCCCTGGTTGTTTGAGCACATTCCCAAGATACCAAGCCACCCCTCAGCATTTCCTAAACAACACGTCATTGCCACTTCCTCCCCCAGGCCCTGGGAATGCTCACAGAGCCAATCCATCCATGGGCCACTGTCTCCAGTTCTCAGGCCCTGGCATGACCCTCACTATTGGATGCCCAGGGAGCCAGGAATTGGCCATGTTGAATGCAGGCTTGGAGCTTGTCTTTTAGGACAAGGCACATGAAAGTGGTTTGCTCACTGGTCGTCAGCACATGGAAGCGATGCCTCTTCTGAAGCCGGAGGGCTGTTCACTCAAGGTGAATCAAGTCACATAAATGAAAGAAGATAGTCAGGAGCCACAGCAGATTCAGTAGTGATGGGGAACCAGGAACCAGATGCTTCAGGGGGAAGCAGTATCAGCTCCTCCATGCAGCCTTCTGGGTTCAAACTGTGGCTTTACTTCCACTACAGGTTGGAGGGCAGTTTTTTAAGTGCTTTTTTGTTTTCCAGTTCCTCACCAGCACAGCAGAAGCACTGTAGCATCTGCATCTCAGAGTTGCAGGATTAAGCGAGGTAACACTCACGAAGAGCTAGACGGAGGTTGCTAGTCTATGAGGTCTTGGTGGCAGTGGGCCCTGGATCTGAATATTTTTATTTCCATTTCATAGCAGAATAAACTCAGGTCTAGAAGTTAAGAAGGTTCTTGCTCAAGGTCACATAGTCAAAATATGGCAGATCTTTGAAATAAAATTCCATTCTTTTTCTGCCCAGAACCCCAGCAAGTGACCCAGATGTCCTAAGGAGGAGCAGCCAGATGCAATGGACATCCTTCATGGGAAATCAGAGGACAAGCAAGGTCCAGAGCAAGAGCAGGTTGAGCCTGACAGTTGTTAAGCACTGCATCTTCTCAGAACATCAATAGAACTAGGTAAGAGTGCACCTCCACCCAAAATCTCTCCTCTACTTTTGAAATTTCCAACCTGGGCAAGAGTCCTCATTCTCCTCCGCCATGTTTCTTCACCCAAGCTCAGTGAGGTCATGGCAAGACTCAATACAAGGGCAGATGTGAGGTTTCGTGGAAAGGAACTCAGAGCCTGTGGGTATCAGCAACCAAAGCAGAGAAACCTCAAACAGCCCAGGGCTATTTTGGGAGGACCTGAGCTAAGGAAAGACCCCCCCCCTCTCTCTTTCCAGCTTCTCTTTATAGGTCAGTGTCCCAGCCCCAGGGAATCTGCTCATAGAAACCTAGGTAGCATTTACGGACAGCTTACTCCAGGCCACAATCAGGAGCTATAGCTGGTGTTAGGATAAGGAGGGAACCCTTATAGTAAGCTCAGGGAGTCATGAGCTGGGGCACTTATTACCCATCCACTGCTGCTGAGATGCCCCTGGGAGCTCACGGGCTCTGAGAGCTGCTGGACACAGGCTGTGACCTGCGCATGCACCCTGGGCTCACCTGGGCCATCGAGCTAACAAGCAGCAGCGTGGTGGCTTCTGAGGACGAGTCCAATGAGCTGGTCCTGGGCCACACCTGGTGGTGAAGGGGGTGCAGGACAGAGTGGTGCCCGGTGCATTCTGGAACAAGTGCCAGCTCTGCTTCCTTTTTCTGGTTCTCCTACACAGGCTCAGGGAGGAAGCCTGTGGCCTCTTCCCTGGGTGATTCTCACCAGCTCTAAGCAGAAGCACCAGGTAAGACGCTGTCATGCGGGCCTGGCTCCCAGGAGGTGCCGTAGAGCCCAGAACACACTCCGCTCCCTGTGGGCCTGGGTGTCATGAAACATTTCTCTTCCTTAGTATCCACATCTTTTCTGGGATGTACTGAGGAGGACTATATGACCACATGGACAGGTATGGACCGCCACGGCACTTGGCACATCACAGGTACTGGAAAAGATAAAGGAGAAAGTGTTGTGGGAGATAAAGGAGAAAGCCACACCAAGTGCAGTCACTGGTTCCAATGAGCTGGCGTAGTTGTTTCTCAACAAAGATGATTCCTGAGGTTAACCTCTCACCAGGAGCTGCCCTGCACTGACCAGGGCACCTCCTTGCTCCATGTTCCCTAACAATCACCCACAGCCTCTTCAGCCTCACCCACCATTTTGGGCCTCCATTACACAGTCTTCTGAGCCTGTGTCTTGTCCAGCCTTGCTCTTGAGGTCAGCCCCCCGCCCACCCACCCCCCCACCACCACCACCACCATCCCACTGACCTGCTGGTGCCTTTGCCTCTCCTAGATCCATCAAGTCTGTCTGGAAAAGTCCTGGTGGATACTGACAGATCCCACTGTGCCTTTTATGCCTCTCTTCCTCAGCAGAGTATGAGCCATCTTGTGTCCACTAAGGGCGCATCACCCACCTGTGCTGTCTAGAAACTCCCCCAGTCTCCGGGAGTTCCTGACCCCACCCTGGCCTTCCTTTCAGCAGGTCAGTCTGCTTCCTTGTTCTGACAAGTCACACCCTGACAATTTCCCTGGTGAACATGCCTCACAGTCACCAAGGAGAAGGCCAAGCTTGCATGCATGGTGAAGCTACAGGCAGTTGGGAGAAGATTATGAGGCAGAAAACTGGAAAGGGCAGGCGGGGCCAGGTTCCAGGCCTCATGTGGGTCCAGGTGGGTTTCATTGTCAGCCTGATGACCCCCTGATCAGGAGGAGCCATGAACAGAGAGACAAGGCCTTGTCCAGCCTAGTGTTGTGCAACCAATGCCATACTTGGTATAAACATCCCTTACACTTTCCTGTGTTGACATTTAGTCCATGTTTTATTATTCTCAAACCCCCAACCTAAGAGAATGTGGGGATCCAAGAACAAGATGCCCACCTCTTGTTATTTGGACTCCATGTCCAGGCAGGAATTGAAGAAGGGGAATCCTGTCCAGCTTACAGACCCAAGAGAATAATCTAATGATAACCCAGTGTCCTGGAGGGACTCCTCCAGCAACACAGATTTGTCACAGAAGCTCACAGGTTCTGATTGTCTCCAGGTGTCCTCAGAGGTGGTAACTTCCAAAGTCCTGTGCCCCCCAGGAATGCTGGACTGCAAGCAGGCCATGCGCTCCCCAGAAACCCCAGCATCTGTGTCCTGGGGGACACTGACTGCCGACCAGGCTCACCTTCTGTGTCTTAGATTTGAGGTGGGAAGCAGGCTGGCGAAACTGTTCTGTGGAGGACCTGACCCAGAGATCACTGGGTGGAGGTGGCAGGCAAGGGTACAGGATGGAGTCTGGGAACGGACTTCTCACTTGGGCTCTGGTTGACAGTGTGGGAGGTGAGAAATGGGGCCCTCTTGCCGTCAGCTCAGATCAGTGATCTCAAACTTTGGTTTATAAAATCATCACCTACAGGGCTTGTTACAACACAGTAACAAGGGGAGGTCTTCTGTCCCAGAACACACACACACACACACACACAGCCCAAATGAGAGGTGTGGCTGAAGACCCTATTTCTTAAAAGTTCTGTGGTTTGAAAAAAACAAACCAATACTAAACCCTAGAAACCTGATCATGGAACTGATCATGGGGAGCTGAGGTAAGGCAAAGATCTTAGGAAGGGAGCACAATAAACTATGGTGAAGTATTGTGGGTGCTTTTGTGGGGTGTGTTTGTGGTGACCTATCTCTGGCGAGGTGTGATCATATGCCTCTGAATCGAATATAATGCTGTAAACCAACATTACTACAATAGAAAAATCAGAATAATAAAATACATGTAGGAAGGAAGAATAAATTAATTAAAAACAGAGAAAAAGAAGAGTTCTGTGGTTTGGCTGATACCATTCTTGCCCCCAAGGGCCACATTACTGGCCAAAATGATGACAATAAGAACTTCTTCCAAGAGAGAAAAAAATTAGGAGAATTTGACATTCCGAGGAGATTTTTAGGAGATGTGAAAGGAGAACTGTCCAGTCCCTCACCAGCTGTGGCCGCGGGCAGCTGCTTGGTACTACCCAAGCCTGGTCTCTGCTGCTGCTCCCAGGGCTTCTTTCCATTGGCTGTTCACTGGATTCTACATCCGAGACTGTATTTCCTGACACCAGCTGCTTGAGTCTGTAATGAAATACTTTATGTGAGAACATTTTGAAAATATGAAGTATAAGGCAGGGGGTTCTTTTTAGTGTATGTTATATTTTCTGTTTTATCTCCTTCGAAACAGCAAATTATGGTTGCAATAAAAGACAGAGATGTAGTTGATAGGACAGAGTTGAATGAGGTAGAGTTGAACTGCAGTGAATTAAATAAGAGTTGCATTATTCCCACTCACACAGACCAAATGCTGAATGAACGTGGAGGGGAGGTCCTGGCTGCTCCTAAGATAAAAGTGTGCTTGTTCTCACTTCCAGAGGAGGACATGGAGCCCTCTGGGGATGCGCTCTTTCCTGTGGAACTGAGCCCCTGCTGGCCAAAGTGCCTCGCAGCCTGAGCTCAGGGCATTCAATAGCCCAAGCCAGAGTGAAAGCCCAGGCTTCCTGCCCCCTTGCCACTATCTTTCCCATATCTCACTATCTCTCTGGCTGGAGGAGCCCAAGCAGGTGGGCCCAGGTCAAAGCCCAGCAGCCCCCAAAGAGGCCCCCACCAACTGGAAGAATCAGCCAGCGTCACTTAAGAGCACTCCTTAGCAGGGTCAACCACACTCTTTATCATAGTTATTTCAAGCCAAGATCCCAGTTTCTCCTGAGAACACTCTTAAGTGGACTTACCAGTCCAGGGACTTACGACGCCACCAGCCAGGGTGGCGCCAGGCAGCCCAGGCCTCAACAACTCCATGATCTTCTCCTGACCTCTGCATAGGGACGGTGGCAGAGAAACCCCGGGTGGAATGCAGTGGACATCATGACATGGAAATATGCCTGAAGCCTGAGGATCTGTGGGCATTATTACTATTTAAACAGACTGGGGCACTGAAACATTACCAGTCAGACAGTCTTAGATGTAGGTTCAATCAATCAGCTATAGAATGGGAGAAACTATAATTAACCAGATGATTGGGACCTTAGAACACCAGCATACCACAGACTTATATAAGCCCATGGGCTGCTAAAAGAAAGAAAAAAGAAAACCCTGCAAAATTAATCTAAAATTACATTAACAGAAGTATAGATTTCAAATTAAAGGAGGTAAAAATAGGTAAGCCACATTTGACATGCTGTGTCCTAGTTCTTAAAAATTTATACATTAAAATAACATTGTTTGATAGCATTACATAAGTTTTAGGAGTGCATCATTATAAGTCAACATCCATATATACTTATGTAACATATTTTTAAGAGCCTAAATACAAGTTGGACAGATTATTATTAAATTTTTTTTTTTTTGGAGACTAGGTCTTGCTATTTTTGTCCAAGGAACCGCAGATTCACATTGCCCATGGTACCACAGACTTAAGCAATACCCAGCCTCAGCTTCCCTGGTAGCTAAGATTACAGGTGTATGCCACCACACCCAGCTACTTTTTTGGGACTAGGTCTTGCTATGTTGCCCCAAGCAGGACTCGAACCGCGATCCCCAGACCCCATGGACTGCAACTCCATAAGCTGTCACTTACAAGCCCACACCACCGTGCCCGGCTCAGAACAATTATACTCAGCAGAATGGTGACTATAAATTGCTTGGAAAGTAACGTTGGAAGAATGTTTAATGAAATGGCTATTTAGCCCAAAGCGGGACAGTATCTGGGAAATTTGAGAATTATCTTCCAAAATTTGAGAAATTGTGTGTGAGAATACTTGCATCAACCTGGTATTAAAGTGGAGTACTGAACAGAGGGCTATGGAGCTAGGTCAAGGTTGCTAGGGTGGTGGGAGAACTGCAGGAGCCACACTTGGAGAGAGAGAGAGAGAGATGAAAAATTTTCCAAAAACTGACAATGATGTAAGAAAAATCATAACAATAAAAATTTTAAAAAGTGGAGCTAAGTGCTAAGAAACATAATACACCCATGCACGCATTCAAAATGGACACAGCTTTTCTGTAAAAGGGCACAGCCCTCAATACCAAGACCCTTAAAATTCCACACACTCATTGGGTCAGGACTTTTGTTGCTAGAAATGTATCTAAAGAACTAATTAGGATGTGGCAAAGATTCTCCTGCAATGATATTTATCGCCATGCTGTCTTTAATATGGAAAAGTTAGAAGCTATGTAAGCAGCCAACACTGAGGAAATGCTTACACACATTTGCTAAATCCATGCCACAGACCATTAAAAATATGTCTTCAAAGACTATCTAGTTATCTAAGGAATGGTTACAATGTCAGTGAAAAGAGCACAGTGGATGTAAACCTGCAGTTAATAGATTCTAATTTTGTAAAACACATCCACGAAGAAGGCATATACCAAAAGACCAGCAATGCTTATCACTCATACTATCTTTATCAGTGTTTTTTTCCATACCCAGTGTTTTTTTGTTCAGATTATCTGCAATGCATGTGTACCATCCTCATCATCACATGAAAATAAAATGATAAACATTTGAAAACAGTTTTGTGCTGAACAGGTGATACACTCAGCTTTCGGGTGAGGCAGCAACCTCGCATCCAGGCCTGCCTTGGTTGAACCAGTGTGAGAATCATTGGTAGAGAAAAAGTGCCATTTACTGAGGCCTTGCAATTTGTCTGTGCTCCAACCCTGAGATCTCAACTCAGGATAACCCTTGTGAGGATTGATGCTATGAGTGCTGGAGCCAGATCTGAGTGCAGGCCTCTCTCCTTCCCAACCACCCACTCCCTTAGGAGGATCTTCTCCCTTGCCAGGAGCCAAGAGGCTCTGACACACATTCATGTGTACAGACTGCACCCCACACCCCGCCCCCAGGTCAGAAAAAGGAAGGAAGTCTCACAGCTAATCACAGATGTGTCCCCTGACAAATTTGTGAATCCTTCAGGCAGAGACTGCTCTGGCTAGAAGCCGCCCAGGGAGTGGTTGAAACACAGCTGGGGGCTCAGAGTCCATTGTCCTCTTGTCACAGATTATCTTGGAGCACCACACCATACAGGCTCAAACTCCAGCTGATAGACTATTTTTAAGTCCATAGAACAGTCTTTTCTATCCCTGAAGCCTGAGGCTATCTTCAGAGGTAAATCAACTGTATGAATAGAAACGTATCTTCTCACCTTTGCCATCCTCCTCATCCTCAGGAAGGTGCCTAAAAGTAAAAGAACACACAGGCTGGCCAGTTTGCAGAGAGTCCAGCCTGGGGTTCCAGACATCAAACCTGTGTCAGCCACATGCTTGTTGTGCACTAAGACTCTAGACTTCTAGAGGGTTGAGTTGGTTCTTAATCTCATGAGAGATCTTCAATGGATTCAGAGGGAAAACATGACACAGACAAGATGTAATTGTCCTTAGAACTTTCTAAGCACTGATGCTTCAGTTCCTGAGTTATAAGCTGCAGCTCCTATCCCTCCCTTCCCCTTGGCTACACACTCTCATAGGGACATAAACACACACACACAGTTGCACACACATTCACACCCACATGTACACATGCATGCACTTGTGCACACATCTGCACATGTCCATGCATTCACACACAAACTCACAAATGTGCATGTATACACACCTCTTCCCCATACAGACTCTGAGCATCAACTAATTGGAGTGGTTCCTTGCTTGAGTCAACAGAAAGCAGGAGCTGAGCTGTTTTCAGGAAAATCTTGTCGAATATAAGGGATAAGTATTCTTAGGGGACAGATCCCAGCAGGAGCTCCCTGTTGACCTAAAGGATGTACAATATCCATTGACAGATTGACCTTTCTCTCAAGAGACTCCGCTCTGAGGTCAATATTACTTGCATAGTCTCTCAAGAAATCAAATATTTTTCCATCTCTAAACCACAAGGATTGAGGGAAGGGGTAGAGGGAGCAGTATGTTTCTGACTTTCTAATTTCCAGGAAATTAAAAATGGACCTTAGTTTTCTTAAAGTAAGCTGTATATCCAGTCCTTCTATACCTGAAATGTTTTCATGAAAAGGCAACCTTTTGTCAAATGCCAATTAGTCAAAATGTTTTTATGAGAGCCAGAAATGTCACACTCCTTGACTATTTCATCTTGTAGGAAAACATTTCTTTGCCAACCACCGTAACATCATCTCCAGAGGGTCTACATGTCACCTCCAAGGCCACCAGACCTGCCTAACAGCCCACAGTGGGTCTACTCCTCTGTGACCTTGGCAGGCTCATTTGACCTCTCTGGATGTCAGTCTCCTTTACAAAATGAGAAGAACCAACAAGATAGCCCCATCTGAATTTGTATAATTCAACCCAACTATGAGTTGGTCTGAACAAAGTTATTTGACCTTAATTTGCAGGTCAAATTCTGCTCCCTCCCTTTTTTTATTTTTATAAATAAAGCTTTATTAAAATACCTCCATTGCCCTTCATTTACATTATCTATGGTTGTTTCCCTATTAGAACCAAGCTGAGAATTTGTGACAAAGTTGTCCACAAAGCAAAAGAAAAATTACCACCTGATCTCATATAGAAAAAGTTTGCCAGCTCCTGGCCTAGACCATTAGAAACTGAGGTAGTTTGAGTTAGACAATGAGAAGTCAGGTGTTGTGTAGGGAGGACACAGCAATCCGTTCAATAGGCTGGTATCTATTTATATTTCCAGCCTGTGCCACCTCTTGGGATCACACAGCAGGCAGCAAATTTATGGAACGTGTTAAGTAGAACTTTCTTGTCATTGTCCTAAAACTGCTGCTTTTAAGCTTCAGTGAGTGCCCTGTTGGCAGGCACACCATCTCCTCCTTCTCCGTGCCTGCCACCATCCCGCAGACTTCCATCACGGCCCTGCTCACCCTTCCCCTATCAGACTGTGCCATGGGTGCATTTTTTACATCTGTCCTCAAACAGAAGCCTCTCTCTCCCCCTTGAGTGTTTTAATTGCTTTTCTCTGGACCATGTCCAGGTTCCTCAAGGAGTCTGCAGCCAGCACTGCATACTTTCAGGAGCAAAATGTGGTTCCAAGTGAGGAGGTACTTGCTGGCTGGGGGTTGGAGGCTGAGGGCCGCGCTTTGTGGTTGAAAACCTTTCAAAACTTCTTGTTATGTGGCCTTTGTCTATAAGAGTCAAGTCACCTCCATATCTTCTGAAGTGGTTGTGTGTTGTGGGTGAATGAGCTGGTGAGACATGAGGCTTAGTATACCCAAAATGTGTAGTGGCTCTTGTTTTCTGAGAAGCAACCTATGATTTAGGTATATATTTGTGTGTGTATACACAACTTAAATCACAGCTGGCTACTCTGAAGACATTAATATATATATGACAAGATGACATTAACAAAAATATATCCATTTTAATTTTTATTTTATATATTACAAATGTTTGTATACATACATGTGTTATATGTGTATAGTATACATATCCTCTCTATATATAGATTTAGTGCACCTATATTAATATATATTCATTTAATATATTTTAAACTAATAAAGTTTATCTTGCTTTCCAATTAAGTAGTAGGCCCCTTGTGAGGTCTCAATCTCATCTCCTTCTGCCCTCCCAGAGACCAGGTTGGCATGTGACATATCAGATGGCTTGGAAGAAGAGACTCCTAGGGACACCACACAACCCATTCTAACTTTATGTTAGAATAGAACATAAAGTAAGAGCTAGAGTTGTTCAGTAAACACTTGTTAATTCATATGTTAAGTTGAATGAGTTCTCAAAGTCTTTGTTTAGAAATTCATTTAACAAACATTTATTGTGCACCTAATAAGAGCCATCCCTTGAAGTAGAACATGTCCTTTGCACCCCTGAGTATCAGTTTACAACTCACTAGCCATTTGACAGGACAGCTGGGAGGGCAAGGGTTGAAGAGAAGATAACCCTGGAGAGTCCCAGGCCAGTGTTACCTGGAGCTAATGACTTGTCTCTGGTGCCTGAAAAGTCCATGAGAACCTGTTTCCACTCATCAGCGCGTAAAGTGTGCCCCAGAGCTTGGGAAACACAGATTCTCCCACTCTTGTCTCCTTCTTTGGTACCCCGCATCCTGTGCACACAGTTGGAGTGATTTTTCCCTGAACCTGTTTCCTGAGATGGCCCTACAGGTAGTTGTGCCCCTTAGCTGCTGCAGTCACCAGAACAGACACTGGCCATAAGACACTGGCCCTTATATCAGAGACAACCATCTCAGAGGCAGAAATATCCTCCAAGACCTGAGAGGAGCCCAGAGTGTCTCCCCACTTCCACCTAGCTTTGCCCTGGGTAACTCTGAGTGTTTTAAACAAGCAAAAAGTTTCCAAAGGCCTATACTCTCAGCTCCCATTATCCCTGAGCAGACCCCTATCTCTAATAGGGATCATGCATTAATGACAGAGACAAGTCCTCAGGAAGATTAAAGGCCTTGTATAATTAAAAAGATAAGAGCGGGCCAGCAGAAGGAAATTGGGATTCAATTAACACGAGCACTCTCCCCCCAGCGCTCCCCAGCGCTCCCCCGCTATCAAATGTTCCACTCAGAAGTGCCCTCTCTGCTTGCCGAGAGTGAAAGGCTGAAGGGCTCTTATTTATGGCCTGCTTGGAGTTGGGCCTGGGGCCTTCCTTGCTGGGGGTTTGTTTACCTAGGGCTCAGAAGGGAGGGGGCAGCCACACAAATCCTGAAGGAGGAGGCTGCAAGGTGATTTTGACTCCTTTTCTTTCCCCCTCTTGGTTCCTCTGATCTTCTTGACAGGGGAAGAAAAATACTCAATAGACGGTCTATTTCCTTCCTCCTTCAGCCTGAGGCTGACACAACAGGCTAAGGGTCACTGCTGAGAAAGCTCTGTGGAGTTATTTGTGTTGGGAAACCAGCCCACTTCCCCCTTTCCGTCTTTCTCAGGTTTCCATGGAGGCAGAGGAAAGATAAGGTTGGAGAAGCAGCTGCTCAAAGGGTTTGTGGGACTGGATATGTTGGGTGCGGCCTCAGGGAACTCTACCTCTGGTGACCTACTCAAGGGTGCTGGAGTGGGGGACAGGAGGGGGCTGGGGGTCAAATGTACCAGGTCCAGAGAAGACAGCTAGGTAGGCTCGAGCAAAGGGCGGAAGCTGACCCCAGGTCTGCATGAGTTGGGCCCAAGTGCCTTTACTGGCAACCTTTTATTTCACAGCTAACTGATGGTAAAGACAGACTTATCACCAGGACTTTGCAGAAGTAGAGCATAGAGATTCATTTGGATACATGGGTTATATTTGAAGGACTCTGTTTTTGCTGAAGTCCAACTTTGTACCTTCTCCCTGCCTTTTTTCCACAGGGGCTCATGGAACCCTCAGCCAGAATCCTCCCACCTAGAAGGCACCTCCTGGACACATGGGGAGTCCTCGGCTCTGTGCAGTCAGGCCAGACAGGCCCACAAAGCTAATATGGCCTTGAGGAAACCAAGCCAGGATATCTGTGACCAAGAAGACAGGAAACAGCACAACAGCTGGAGGAGTGGAGAAATTTGCAGATAAAGCATAGTAATAAGGATATTAGACCTTGTTCCATGCCCAGTTAATCATCTGAAAGCTCTATTCAAGGTTGTACATTAGCCTCACTTAATATGCCATAAGGACCTCAAGCTCAAGATGTTTAAAGCCAGACTCCACCTTCCAATCACCCAATATTTCTTCCCCCTTTGTTCTCTATTCTTCTGACTGCCTAGTTAGGGTTGTTTGAGCCTTGGGTGTTCAACTCACAAAAGGGAAAAAACAATGCCAGCTCTGCCTCTCTTAGAGTTAATAAAATGAAACAGAGAGCCCAAAACAAAGTACACTTTGGAAAATATAAAATATGAGGCAGATCGCTAAAGCTGGAGGCCTTCACTCTCCTCTCACTGCCCACATCAGTCACCTCTTATTGACTCTTAAAGTAAAGGCACCATCTCACATGAGGTAAGGCTGAAATGGTACTAGTGAACAGCATGAACAATGCCAGCAGAACGAGAGCAAACCAGTGGAGCCCAGCACATGAGGAGAGGAATTCAGAGAGCTCCCTCCATGCAGTAGACAGCCATACAGCAAAACCATATTAGATGCTCAAACTGAATCTTAGTATGGAACAAAGTGTTGGCAATGATAACAAGAAGATAGCTAGATGGCAGAGGAAAACAGCTCATAGCAAGCTTGAGGGAGAACTGTTTGATGCAGCTGTGTGGTTACAGAATGAAGACCTGAGAGACAATCTGCTGTACATATATTTCCCAGAAGAACCCTTCCAATGGAGAGGGTTTGGATGTCAGCCTTTTGGAATCATGCCTTGTATAGTCCCTTCCCAGATTGATCAGATTGATAACTTCCCAGATTGATAACTTATAATATAACCAATATGATGTGAAGGAGAACATAATTTTTAAGTTCTGAGCCTCAATCATGAAGCACATTGAAATTCCTATTGTTGAGTTGCTCTCTATAGAACATCAATTGCCTTGTCATGAAGACAGTTTTTATGAACACAAGAGGAAAGAGACCACGTGATGAAGAATTGCAGTCTCCTGCCAACAGGCAGCAAGGAACTGGGGGTTCTCCTGCCAATAATCAGAAAAGCTGGCCATCTTGGAAGCAGATTCTCCACTCCAGTCAAGTCTTCAAATGACTACAGTCCCAACCAGCATCTTAAGACGCTATGAGTCAGAACTCTCCAGTTTTGCAGCCAGAGTCCTAACCTGCAAAACTGAGATGGTAAATATTTATTTTAGCTTACTAAATTTGGGGGTTGCTTGCCAGACAGCGGTAGATAAGTAACAGAATGTATCATCAAATTATGCACTGTATTTTCAAAATATAACTATATCAGATTATTCAGACTTATGGATTCCTTTTGGTTCAAAGACAGAGAAGTTACAGTTTTGAGAGATTAAATCAACTTGGCAAGTGGAAATTAGCCTTCCCACATTATGCATAAGGAAACCAAGCATGCCAACTTCTGGTATTTTTCTCTTTTCACACAAGCTGCTGAAATCACAATGTGTAGGCATCTGGTTCCTCAGCCATTGTCTATGGCTTACTCTGTTTTGCAAGAACTTCAGTGCACAGATGGGGACAGCATCATGGGTGAATTCAAGAGTTACCTCAACTTCAGCACAGCCTGCTAAGCTGCCCTGAGTATTCCTAGCCATCACTCAACAAGCCTCAATTGAGTGCCTGCCATATGACAAGTGTCAAAGAAGCCACATCTACAGGATGCATTTCCTAGAGGCACAGTTCAATAGAGAGCCAGGGGGTGAAAAAAAGAGGAAAAAAAATAAGAAAGCTATAACATTTGAGCTTGAAATGTCACAGGGAGCCAAGGAAGTTGTCTGATGGATTGCCCTGTCATCTCCAAGCCAAAAGAAAAAAAATTTCAGATCCATCAATTTGTTCCTGCCCTTTTAATCCAAACAATATTTTACAACATCAGAAGGCAAAGAAATTATTTTCTTAGACATTCAACTCTGTGTGTAGATTGCTGAGCACTTAACCAGAAAGCAGCAAGTAAGAACTGTAGGTTGTTCAAATGTCTACACATCTTGTGGATCCAGAGTATAGTAACAATATACTGACATGTCTGAAAGCCTACATGTTCATGTATTTGTTCACTCATTCACTCATTCATGGGGAGCCCACTCGCAATAGCTCTGCCCTCAACCTGAAAGGCCAGATACCAGTGCTTCCCGGTGCAACCCCAATTACCAAGGTCAAGGATCTGTCTGCCTGCCTCAGACCTGCTCCTCCTTCTGGCTGACTTCCTGGAGAGTAGGCATGTTCTTCAGAGTTTTATATTCATGGTTACCCACTAGGCCTCCACCATTTGCCCCTTCAAACAAATGTTTGACTCTTGAGCTCAGATTCTGTGGGGATATAGTTTTATTTATGAGTGATCTGAAAAACTTCCTCCTTAGACACAAAAAGATGACTAGCAGCTTGAGGTATAGGCTGCAGAAGAGTAATGTTAAGTTTGTTTCATAACCCTGAATTCTAAGTGAGGTGTGATTTAATGTGGTATTTGCAAAATTTCAAACAAGTCCTCCCTTCTTCAATCTCCAGATCTTTTCTCACACTGTCTCTGCTTCATCCAAGTTCTCCTTCCTTACCCACCCACCAGTGTGCTCTTTCTCCCATCAGACTAGGTTCTTCTCATTCAGTGGTCTGTATTTGAGTTATCCTTGTGCACATCCACTTTCCCAGACTGTAAGTCATCACTGCATATGACTATGTGTAGGTCCCCATACATCGACGAGCTCCAGGAAGAATGAATCTTGACTACAATGATTATCATTATCTGCATTTATTGTACAAGTGATGAAGGCACAGAGAAATGAAGTCACCTGCTCAGGGTCATACAGCTAAGAAATTGCAGAATTAGAATTTGAACTCATGTTGACTTACTGTGAGACTGTTTTAATACCTGCATAGCAGTGGCAAGTATTGCTTACTAGTGATTCCAGATCTTCATGTCTATAATTTCAACCTCATTCTGTTTCCTGTACAGAGGCAATTGAGTGAACAGAAACTCTTTTTTAATGTTTTTTAAATGTCTTAAGACAGCAAAGAGTATGGTTCTTCTAAATTTTCTCTTCTGTAGGTTAATTACCCATTCTCTCAAGTTTTCCATGAGTTCTTCCTGGCTCTCTAACCCTCTTGGTTACCCTCTGTTGAATATTCTTGAGTTTATAATAATTATCATAGAAAGTGAAACCTAGATTGAAACACAATCCCTCAGGCATGGTTCAGTCAGTGTGGAGTAAATTCAGATAATGGGTCCCTGTTTGAGGTGGAGCAGATGGCAGAAAAGTCTGAGCATGGTGAAAGGCACTTATAAGGGACAGGAGTGACACTGTGGCCCAAAAGGAGACAGGAAACAATGAACTGGGAAAGACCTGGAGAGGAAGTACATTTCAGTAAAAGCCTGAAGTGACATAAAAACTAAGAGAACAGGGAGCTTAAATGGACAAAAGAGAACAAGGAGTTTAAAGAGACGAGGGCAGCTCACATGTAAGATTTTGCAGAGGGGTTAAGGAGAATAAGAACTGAGGGATGGACAAAGCCTCCAGAAGAACTGGGGAAAATGCAGGGGCTATGGAAAGAGATAGCAATGAATCACCAAGGTGATTGCCTATAGTCCCTCCCTTGGTACAAAAGGGAAGGAAGAACAGTGACTGGCAAGAGGCGGGACAGATAGCAGTGTCAAGTAAAAGGTTGTTTATATGATAAAGAGACTGGGGATGGGGTGCTTTTCCAGAAAAAAAGGAGTGAATAAAGAAAGAAAAACTGAAATTGTTGGAGTCAGTATAAGATGAAGGCAGCCAGCAAGATGGAAGTTGAAGGAACAGAGAGAGAGAGTTAAAGGTCTTATGAAAACCTTTACTTAGTACTTTATGGCATGCAAAATTTTCCAGACTCATTATTTCATTGGGTTGCATGCCAGTCCTGAGAGGGCTATTACTATGTCTAATTTACATGTAAGACAACAGAGGTTCGACAAGGTAAATAACTTCCCCAAGGTCAAAAAAGCAAGAGATTTTCTGACTTTGAGTCCCATTTCCTGACCCTCTGACTACAATCAATTGCACTGTGACCCAGAAGCTCTGTAAGGTGTGAGCCAAGGTCACATCCTAAGAGGGAAACTAGACAAGTATTTCTGCAAAGGGTTAGTGGCTAAGGAAAGCTCAGATGAAAATGTAGAAGATTCATTTCTCATCAATGAGAAACGAATAGAATATTTATCTGGCAGCACCAAGAGTGTCAAGGGAGAGAGTCCAAGTTTGCTTTGGTCCAGAGGAGCTAATTCTAATCCTCTCCTGCATCCTGAGATACAGCCATTAGCTTGATAAAGACTGACTAACAACCGCTAAGAAGAGCCTCCAAACTTTAGAAACTTTTAGGCAACTGCCAAATTCGCTGTGATCCCAGAATGCTACCTTCAAGATGTCATCAGAGTGAGACCAAGTGTCCAGAAACCCAGGTCACAACTTGAGGATCTCCAGGTCCCACCGTGGCTCCCAAGTCAGAATTTAACCAATCTCACCATTGTCCTAAGATCAGTACATACAAGGAGGACCTTTGATCTATCCAGAACTTTATAGCCAGTGCATCAGTAAACTCATTAGAAAATATTTCCATCTGTGCATGAAAAAAATTATTTTAAAAGCTGCTTGAATTTTGGGGAGTTGAGAAAGTTTGGAAGTTGCCTAGAAGAAGACCCAATTCCAGTACTGTTAGGAATCTGGGTTTAATTAGTCGCAATGCTTTCTGGACCCCAAATGGATCTCCAGTTGGAATTCTCCTTGTGTAGTGATACAGGACTTAGAGTTGACCAGCTTGAGTCTGAGTCCTGGTGACCTCACTTACTTGATTGTGAACTTGAGCTCCCAGAGCTAACTTTCAGCTCAGACCAACCCATAATACAACAAGAATAAAAAAAATACCTATTTCCTCAAATGGGCCCAATGATATAGAAGCACTTTATAAATGATAAACAGTAAAATTATTACTGTTATATTGCCAGTAAGTGGTAAGAAAACATTTAAGTTCAACTCCTGAACCTGGAGCTTAAACATTTGACTTTCTCTGTATGACATTGTTTTCTTTTCTGCCACTCTCTACTCAGTAATACATAACAAGTCTCCCTTTGCCAGTTATCCTCAATCATTTTTAGCAGAGAAACTTCACAGCACCATGTCCTCTAAAATGAGTTTGGAACTAAGTCAATAGGCTTGGGAAAGGGAGTTTGGTGAACTGAAACTAATAACTCATTTGGGGACCTGAGTCTCATTTTCTTGTGGGGTAATTCCAAGACTTGACTCACTTTGGACCTGAGCTATTAGAAAGACCACTTGTGTGTGCTCTAGCTTGGGAGTGCTGCACAAGCGGGAACACATTCCAGTGCCATGCACGTTCACAGTCTTTAAAGTGCTCAATTTAATCTAGCATCAATATTACTCTTGGGGTTAAAATTACTTAACAGATGAGGAAACTGAAGCTCAGAACAAAATTAAAATGTACCCAAACTCACATAATTAAGTGTCAGAACTAGAAAATGAACCCTTTTCATCAAATTCAATATTTTCACAATACCACTCCAATAAAGAAAATATCTGTGATTTGAATGAATTATGCAAAGATCCCTTTTCTTAGTATTTTGACTTAAGAGCTTCACTAAATGCTGTACTGTGTCAAGAAGGTTGCTGAGAAGGACAAATCTCCAGTGGAGCAAACTACAGAATCCAGAGACAGCTGAATCAGAATCCAGACAGGATCCAGAAGGATAGGGCATGGGAGGTGCCAACTGCCACAACCTAAGGGTGGGGGAGGAGCACCCAGTTTAGCCCATGACTACTTTTTACTAAAGCATTTTAAACCAACATTTTACAACTGCTTTCCGCTTTAAGGCGACCAACGCAAGGTAAATTATCCTTGGGCTGGTCAACCATGGGTGATTTGTCCCTTCGTGGTCGCCAACTGAAATCGGGTCCAAAAAAGGAGGTCCAAAAGCCCTCCAATTACAAACCACAGGTCCATATCACCCGCACGTAGCAGTTGCCACTCAAAATGCAGTTTAACAACAGGCTTTATTAACAAGAGAGTTCAACAGGGAAAACAAAAAGTCCTTAAAATGCAAGTGGCAGTTATCTTACCCCAGTCACCATTCTCAGTCCCAAAGGTTCCAAAGACACAGTCCAAGATGGTGCTCCCTCCAAACCTCAGAGGTAGGCACTTTCACAAAGTCCAGTCCTTTCTCCAGCATCTTCTCTTTTCTTCTTTTCTCTCAAGTGTTCCCTGCTGCTCTACTCTTTCAAGGTGCTTCAAATTTCTTCCACAATTGCTGATGCACAAATCAGCTTTCCAAATTTCTGGCCATCTCTAGGTACCAGCTTTCCACCTTACTGCAATGCCATACTCTCCACACTGGCCACTCTGCCAGATACCATGGCTCCTTGTCACCTCCAGCTCACCCTTCCAGGGGGCTTTTGCCCAGCATGGCCACTCAGGCTACTCTTTACCCACCTGCTATTCTCTTCTCTCCTCTCCCAAAAGTTCTCTCCAGTCTCTCTCTGTCTCTCTCTCTCAAAAAATCTCTCAAAAGTTCTCTCTTTCTCTCTCCCCAAAAGTTCTCTCTCCCTCGAGTATCTGTTCTTTGCCTTTTTATCTCCCTACTTCTGGTCCCACTTCCTGTTCCAGCTGCTACTTCTGACAGTTTAACTGCCACACAAGGGGGGAGGGGCTAATTGACAACACCCAAAGGGGGAGGGACACCTAGTTAACTGCCACAACCCCCCAGCAGGAAGGGGCACCCAGTTTCATTTCATTCATATACTCCTAGTGGTACACCACTTCACAAAGAACACAACTGGCATTTCTGACCAATGAGAAAGGAATAGACTCTTCAGCAAATTATCTCTGAGACAACTAGTTAGCCATGAAGAAAACTCAATTGGAATTCTGCTTCACAGTATACACAAAATAGATTTAAGACGACTTAATAACTTCACTGGAAGACTAAAATTTGAAATCTTAAAAGAAAATATGAGGAAATATATGTATGACCTCGAGATTTAAAATACTTATATTTTAAAACACAGCAAGAAGAATAAACCTCATGAAGAAAGAATTGCTAACTTTTACTACATTGAAATTAAGAATGTAGGTTCATCATAATATACCATAAGGAAAATGAAAAGACAAGCTACAAATTGAAAGGAAATATTTGTAATACAAAATCAACAACAGATTTTCAGAAAAGAATTTTTATAGATCTATGCCCAAAAAGGCAGTTTCACAGGAACAGTTCAAAGAAATCATTAATATTCACTTCAGAGAAGAGAAAACTCAGGTTGCCAATACATACACAATTTCATTAGTCATTGGAAAAATTAAAAATAAAACCAAAGTGGGAAACATTTCACATTTACTCAAAAATTTCAGTCTGGTGATACCAAATGTTGCTTGAGAAGTGGAGCAGGTGAATTCTTATGGCTGTTGGGAGTGTCAGTTAATACAGTCACAATGGAAAGCAACACAACATCGCCAGTACATTTAAGGATATGCCAGCTATGATGCTGAAGTCACACCCCTAGGTTCAATTATGTATCACCATTTTGTCAATGACAGCCTTTACATACATAGGTGGTTCCAATACCATATGGCCTAGGCTTATAGTAGACTATACCTTCTAGATTTCTGTAATTATACACTATGGTGTTTTCACAATGACAAAATTCCTAACAATGCATTTCTCAGAATAAATTGCCAGTTTAGAAATGCAAAACAATACTTGACCCAGGCAAAAAGAGATGTCAAAAGAGATATTCATTGCAGTATTGCTAGAAACAAACAAGAAAAAAAATGCATTAACTGGAAAATGGACAAATAACTTAATGATATAGTGCAACACTAGAATAGTAAATAGCCATGAAGAGAAAGCATGAAGGCAGGCATCAGCATAGGAACCTCACAAACATGCTGCTTAACAAAACGAGAAAGTAATCAGTGGCATGAGACTATAAACATTGCACAACACCACTTAGCTAACATTAAAAAATATGATCACATTAAATAATCTATTGTTTGGGATACAGAGACTTGAGATAACTATAAAAAAAAAGTAAAAGAAAAATGAACCCAGAATTTGGGGTAAGGGTTGCCCCTGCTGGAAGGAAAAGGGCTTGGGGCTTCCAGTGGTTTGACAGGTGACATTCTGTCCTCTCAAGCCATGTAGTCTTTAGATTGATGTTCGTTGTATTGGTCTTTGCACCTTCAATATAGGCCATTTTTTGGCTTGAATTTGGTAGGGGACCCAGACAAAGAACATCAATATTACCAATTTGGTGTAGAGAGTCATCCAGCTCTCTGGGTACAGCTCAACCCATAACTAATACTCAAGGCTCCTCTTATTGACATCTGTACAGACAGCAACTGGCATAGCAGCTAGAGCATGGTAGATGGCATAACAACAACTTGATGAGGGAATGAATGATGGATTGGAAGGATGGATGGATGGATGGATGGATGGATGGATGGATGGATGGATGGATGGATGGATGGATGGATGGATGGGTGGGTGGGTGGATGGATGAGGCAGGTAGCTCAAAACCTAAACAGCATAAAGGTACTTCATAGAAACTCTGAGACAAATGACAAGAGGAAACAGAAAGTTAAGACTTGAGATCTGCAACCAGAATTTCCTTTCTTCCTATCTCTTGAATATACTCAGATAAAATTAGGATTGTCCAATTTAGCAGAAGCCTAATTGGATCCTTTATTAAATGGAAGGAAGATGATGAGTATAGCAATTCCGCACAAGCTTCCCACCCCATTCACCCTGCCATTTGGCCTGCAGAATCACTGCCACTTTCTCAGTCCCCTTGTGCTTTGCCCTGGTGCCTGCTCCCCAATCCAAGCTGATTTAACCTCTGAATGCTCTTTGATTACAGACACTGTTTACTGATTTACACGTTTGATTTCCTTCTGGGCCCTTCTAGGCTGTAAGCCTGATGAAGGGATATGTCTTTTACTCATCTATTAATCCTGCACTGATTATAGCACATAGCAGTGCCGGACACAGACTTTTTTTGAAGCCAAGGAACACTGAGATGTAGACTATTAAAAGCAGTGAATCTAAAATTAAAAAAAAAAATCAAGTATTAATAGATTAGCAGATTAGGCTCTCAAATCAAAGCAAGAGAAAAAAGACAAAGTGGACTCCAGGCTCATCGTGGCTAAGGCATAAAAAAAGCAATTTAAACTGAGCCCTGAAGACTTGCTGAGTCCCCTGCTAAGCCAAGCAAGTCTGATACATAGAAGACTTGTATGTATGTATGCATACATACATACACAGACCACACACAGCCCAGGGGACAAAGTGACTCCATAAGCTTTGGGCTGGGATATATTTGGAGGGGTTTAATAAAAGTCAGTCTTATAAACTAGGACAATCCAGATGAGATTCCTTTTTGGTATTTTCCCCTGGAAAACACATCCATGCATTCTAGAAGGAACAGGAAGGTGGCAAGGCCAGAAAGCAACACAAAAGCAGGTGATGGTGAATGAGGAGTATGGGATATCATCCACAGAGAACACTGAAACCTTGCAATTAGTTACACCTCTTTTCACCATCCACATTGATCCTACAATAATTCTGGTACAGTAGCCAAAACTCACTTGAAAGTCTATCAAATACTGCTGGAAACTCCTCTTCTAAAAATCTGTCCAAACCGGGCATGGTGGCGCATGCCTGCCTGTAGGTGGCAGCCTAGGAAGCCACGGCTGGGGTCAGGGATCGAGGTTCAAGTTCCGCAGGGGGCACGAATGAGACCTAGTCTCAAAAAACAGCTCGGCATGGTGGCACGCGCCTGTAATCCCAGCTACCTGGGAAACTGAGGCTGGGGATTGCTTGAGTCTGTGGTACCCTGGACAACGTGAGCCTGCGGTTCCATGGGCAAAAACAGCGAGACCTAGTCTCAAAAAAATTTAAAATAAAAAATAAAATAAATAAAAATCTGTCCAAGTGGCTTAATTTTGTTTATGTATTTGTTGCTTCTCTGCATCCAAATGTGAAAGCCAGAACTTGAGGAAGAGACTGGGTATGAACTTAGAACTGGTTCTGAAGATTTCTTTCCTTCCTTCTTTTTTGGAATGTCCTCCAGTCTCGGATAGAGCAGTCCAATTTTTGGGAACCAGCACTGTCCAGTTACTGGGTAAAATGCCAACAGCAGTAACAATGGCAAAGCAGTTACAATGTGCTGATCACTCCTTAATAGTGCTCTGTATCTGTGGATGTCTCTTAATCTGTGAACATCCTTTAGGGTGGCTATTGTGCCCTCAGGTGGGATTACCCCATTTCCTTCAAGAGAAACATGGATCTGAGAGATCAGAAGGCCTGCAATAAATGACAGGACAGCACCTCATCTTTGGGGCCATCTGATTCAATCTCCTTCTAGTTGATGTTCATGAAGAGATATCCTTAAGGAATATTAAGTTCTCTGCATGACTTATCAGATATTTCTACACACTTGGAGGACAAAGAATGACAAACTTTAAACATGAGCAAGAGTTAGCTGAGTCTCTGGCAGCTCCAGATGTGTGCTGATTGGATTTTGTTAGGAGAGCATGTAGAGTCAGGACACTGAAAACATCAATCAGTTAAAAGACCCACAGTCAGTGACTTTCCTTCTTTTCTTCAGTTTTTCTTCCCCTTCTTTCCTTTTTCTTTCTGTTCCTTTTTACCTTCCTGCCTTCCATTAAGTAAGTATTTACAAGTACCTATTAGCACAAGCTTTGCAGAGATAAAGTGGGCAAGGACACATATTCAGGGACCTTGGCCAACAGACATGGGAACACCTTGCAATGTGAAAATGGCATCTCAACTCTAAAGTAGAGTGAGCAGACAGAATTAAATCCACCCCATTCTGTGCAGGTGGGTCTGTAAAGCAGCCACCATACAGAGAGGGTGCATGGTGCAATCACCTGGAGAGAGAGCCAGCAAGTCAGAGGGGAGAGAGAGCATGAGGGCCTGGGACAGATGGAGATGGTCTCCCTGAGCCCAGAAGAGAAGAACCTAGCAAGATTCCTCCCTGATCAGTCTCGTCCTACTCCCACACTCAGCCTACCTACCATCTCTCAAGGAGAACTTTGGCTTCTTCATCCTTAATCAGGCAAATAAGAATAGAAAATGTAAATTGTGTCAATACCCATGAGGGTGAGCAGGACAGACCTAGAGGCTGACTTTCAGTGGAAGGGGAAGATCCATTCCAATATTTATTTATTATTATTATTATTATTTTGAGGAGAGAAAAAATGCCAGAAATATTTCCAAAATGTCAACACTATTAAGGAAATCTCAACACCTTAATCCATTTAAATGTCAGCTAGAAGCAGGCGTGGGTTTTCAGGAGGGTAGGACGAGGAAGTAAGGAGGGGTGGAGGGAATTAATGCCAGATTCCACATAATCTATCAAAGTTTCTTTCTTTTCTTAATATATTAAATATTAAATGCTTCTTTGCATCTGAGTGAGAGAGGAGAGAGAGGGGGACCAGGGTGGAACTCATAAATGCCTAGATAATTGGTTTTGAGGGGTTTTTTTCTTCTTTCTTTCTTTCTTCTTGGCGGATTCTCAATTTCCCTATAAAAGAGAAAATTCATTTCCAGCCGCTAATGTAATGTCAGCGTGCTGTTTACTAAGCATGGATGATGTATAGGGGGACACTACTTTCAGAGGACTACTTAATGATGCATAGAATTAAATCCTGAGCTCCTCAGCTGAGCCTCCTCCCTCCCTCCTGGTTCCCAGGCTCCCAGTGCATCCTGGGAGAAGCGGGGTTGGCATAACCTGTCTCTCTGATTGCTAGAATTCTGGGATCTCTCCCCAGGATGCTTGAAAATAACCTCTTAGCCTCAACAGAAACATTTGACCCAGCCATGGCCTGGAACAAACTCCTGGACAGTAAGAAGCTAATGGACAAGGGAAGACATGGCTGCTCATTGCTGAGGGGGTGGCATGGGGCATGCACTATACAAAGTGTGTTGGGAAGCGAGTATAGAAAGAGGGCTGGGCCAAGTTGGAGAGCCCTGATAGGGAAAAGGTCTGATCTGATGGGAAAAGAGAAGAGGTAGAGGTGGAGCATCCAAGCTTGCCCTCTGCCCTCTGGAAACCACAGCATTCAGTTGTCAAGGAAAATAGATGTGGGCAGCTCAGCTGTGTCCCCAGGGCCCTTTGAGGCCATCATTGCCAGAGCAACACCTCGATCCTTGTGTACCAGTCCAGCATTTGTGCCAGCTCAGTGCAGTGCACACAAGGTGGCCGGTAGCCTGAGGTGATATGCTCTCCCTTGAGGAGCAGCAACCGGCAGTCATGCTGCATGGAGAGGTGACCTACCCTGGAGAGGTGACCTAGCCCTGCCACCTGAGACCTCAAACTCTGGCTGGCAGGATGAGCCACCAGAAAATTGGGAGTGACGGTAGGAAAATTGGCAATGAGTTGGTGGGCTGAGGAGAGGGGGCCCTGAGACTCTGTCAAGAGGGGATGTAAGGACACTCGGTTCCTCTGCACCACTCCAAGTTTCTTTGATCCCACCATCTAACAGAAGCCACTCCACTCCACTGGAGTAAGTGGGGTGACCTCATTTTCTCTGTCTCCTGAGAATTCGCTACCCCTGGCCACTCCCTCTTTTTGGAAGCCCTCTATACCTCTGGCATCCTCATCACTGCCCTATTTCTGACAGCTCATTGCTCTGAATCCCTCGTGGGTGTTTTTCGTTCCTCTAGGCTGCACACTCTAGATTTTCCACGGGTGTCTTCCTAGATAGCTCTCTCCTCCTCTGTTCCTTTACCTCCGACATAGACTCCCAGGATTGCATGATTGCAAGTTGACATCTCCAATCTAACCTCTCTCTTAGGTCCTGGGGCACCTTTGGAATCATTTGTAAGACTGCTCAAGATAAATGCCCTGCTCCTGTGGCAAATTCAGTGTCATGGCCTACTGTCAGCTACACTTCCCCAACACCCATTTCTGCCCATGCACTTACCATTTTCCCTGGCTCTCAAAAAACTTAGAAACATTATCATTTTTTTCTCATTTAAGTTTTGAGGTGCCCCTGTGTTCCCTTTTTCCTTCTTATCCTCTGACCCAGTATCAACTCTGCTCCAGGCCTTATGGCTTGAACTCCTTCCAAGCTCCAGGGTTTTCACCAGTTCAATCCAGCTGTCCCATGAAGCCTGAACTCTGATGCTTGACTCATCATAAATGCCATGTCTTCTAAGCCATTAAGGTTGGTCATCACATACTCAGCTCTGTTCAGACTGCATAGCTCAGATTCAAAAAAATCAAAGCCTAAGGATGCATCATCTTGTCCAAACAAAATAAGGAGGAAACACCAAACCACCACCTCCTTGTGAAAGACCAGTAGCAGAAACTGAGAAGGAAGGAAGAAGGAAAGATTAAATATTAAGATTTAGTTCAAAAATCTAAAGAGATACTCTGCAGTAAAGGGGGGGGGGATGCTGATTCACACAGAGGGGTATATCAGGAAGCAGTAAGACACTTTACAGTTTGATTTTAGTGAATTTTCCAGTCGTTTTTTCCAGGTAAAAATGAGAGTATCTGCTCCTGTACATTCTAACATAGGCGTATATGGGGGTGTTTTAGAAGAAAATCACACATGGGGGTGGAGAAGCAGGGAGAGTTTTCTCTCATGGGCTTTAAAGTTCCTCCCCACTCAGAGGGTTCATGACTGCTACCTGACTTCAAGGCCCTCCTTCTCCTAGTCTTACCTCTGTAATCACTCTCTTCTCCAGCATCTTCAGTAGTATCCAGACAGGCCAGATTCTTCATGTCCACACAGGCTCTATGCAAATCACCCACGTGATTTCCTTATGAAGAACAGCTCTTCACTGATCCTTCAGCTCTACCTCCTATAGGAAGCCTGTTCAAACTTCTTTGCCTTCTACCATCTTTGACTCACAGTTTTCAGTCACATGATCTTTTACTGTATACCTTCTCTCTACCCTCAAATTTTTCTAAATGTGAACCACTCACACCACCAGTATATGTGAATCATGATGCTGATTTTGCAGCCTAGCAATATCTAACACAGATCCTGGCCCACACTGGACAGTAATAAAAACTTGATCAATTGAACAAGCACCATTACTTACATGTTTTCACTGCAAATCTTGAGTCATACTCTGTTAGCCATGCAGGTCAAGAAATATCATCCAAAGAACTATGTGGCTCTCCATTGTGTTCTGAACAAAATGCCAGCTCCTAAGCTTGGTCCTCAAGTTCTATCACATCTGATCATATGCTACCCTTCAAAATGTTCCAGCATCCCTCATTGCCAAGCCATATTTTGTATGCTGGTCCTATAGATTCCTACTCTTCCCCCTGCCTGGAATGTCCTCCCATCTTTGTTCAGCAGGAAAATTTCTATTCACTCTTCAAAAGGCAACTCAGAAATCACCTTCTCAGGGAAGCTTTTCCTGATGACCTCTAAGGCAGCTCCTTCACTCCCTCCTCTCTGCTCCCATGACACTTTGGGCAATCTCCATTATATTGCTCACCATATTTTATTATAGTTAATTGTGTACACATCTGCCTTCCCCACTGTATGATGTGCTTGCCCTTCAAGGGCAAAGGCAGTGTCTTACCCATCTCTCATCCCTCTGGTATCCAGCAGAGTGTGAGGCAGATAGTAAGTATTTAATTAATAGGGAGGGAGATTGGGAAGGACTGGAAGAGATGGGAAGGATGGAAAAAGACATAGAGGGAACGAAATAGGAAAAGAAAAGAAAGTTCCTGAGAGTTATGACTAGGATGTGATTAAGCGTATTTGTCTGGCCTACAGTTAATAAGTGACCAGTAAGGCACTGTGAGACTTCATAGGTCAAGAAAAAGAGATCCTTCCAGGAATATCTACTCTGGTATATGGTTACAGCTTCCTTGAATTAGAGTCTGCTAACTAAAGCATATCTCTCCCTTTCAAGGGCCTGGCATTCCCCTGTATATAAGAGAGAAGAGAGTAACTAGTTCCATGAAAGTCTTGGGTGAAGGGATAACTCAGTGCATGGTTTGGGGAGCATATGTCACCCCAGAACTGCTATTCACTCAGTCTGTGAACTGGAAAGGCTGTCCTAGGCCTCACAGTGGTGTCAGAATAAGTCAAAGTAATTTTGCTTCGTGCCAGTTCAGCAGTGCCTGGTACTCAGCTATCTCCAGTTCCAGGCTTCCTGCATAGTCAGTGCTAACTGAAATAAGAGAGTGTTCCAGCTGTTAACAGACCAGAAACCAAGTCCCAAAAACAACCTGGACAACCTCTTTCCCAAAATCTATCTGAATCCTTGCTTATAGGAGAGTTCAGATTCCTCCCAGAAAATCTTCAACTGGTCATTCATAATCAGACATGTCTAGTAGGCTATTTGATGGCTCCTGATAGAGGTCCATTTTCAGGGAAGAATGTCAGGGACTTTATAATAATCCCATAAGGAAGAAAGTCTTTCAAGGAAAAGTCAGACTCAACAGCAGCACCAAGGGGTGGAGTATCACGGTGAAAATGCACTTTACTTTAGACACCTGTCCAACCCAGTCATTCTGAGAATTCAAGGGGGATAAGAGATCTATGTATTTGTAAATTGGAAAAGTTGTTTCAATAAGTTCAGATTTGGGGAAAACAGGGAAGTTTGCTTTGACATCTCCCCCAGTTGAGCAGACAGTGCATAAGTATTCTCACTTCCTACGAGTGGTTGAGTCACTCAGCCATGACATCAGAAGGCAGAGTCCCCTCTTATGGCAAATGTAAGGAGAGCAAAATTTTACTTAATAGTGGAGGTGACAACCTAGAATAACAGACCTTACACCATGGTCACCCAAACAAAAATGCCTGTAACAATATAATCCCTTCCAAAAGTAGTCCAAAAATATTTCAAAGAAAGAAAAGACTGCATGAGCAAGCAGGAGCTCCAAGTTAGCAAGACTCAAAATTACCATAAGTTGTCATCAGAGAGATACCCAGACCCACAGAGACTCAGCAATGAGCATGCAGTTTAATTGTCATTATTGCAGTTTTTCTTTTTATCTTTGTTTGAATGCAGAGGTGAGAAAAGAAGGAACCATGCTCTTCTCATAATGGGGAAGATTATGGATATTCTGGTGGTAGGTGCAGAATGGAGGCATACATCTGAAATGGGGTGACTCTATTCTCCTAAATCAAGTGCAATGATACAAACTAAACTTACCTTTATGAAATTTATTATAAAACATGATAGATGGATAATAGATAGATACATAGATATATAGATACACAGATGCAAAAGGTGATCATTGAGGCCAGGAGGAGAAAGCATGAAGTTAAACCTGGCAGAACTGCATACCTTGGCTCAAGACGTAACACGTAAGGCCATATTTTTATATGCATCAGGCTTTACCTCTAAAGATGAGCAGCCTCACCTACGAACCCTGGCATTCACTCTGAAAGTCAAATACATGGAGGAAGAGATGAAAGTAGGGAGTAGAGCTCAAAAACTCCTGAATTGTGTCAGAACAACTTTCTTCAACCAGAGGCACCTTGGAGTTAGCAGAAAGAACTTTCAAAGGATCTCTAAGAAAACAGACCGCATGGCTTCAGTCAGTTCAGCCAAGAGATGTCATTGGCACCAATTTCATGTATCTGAGCACCTGTTCTTATACCCTCAGCCTAAGCACCGTTTCTTTGTATTTGCTATTTTCCAGAGCCCTTGCTTGATTGTTCTCCATGAAATATGAGACTTTCAGATTCTGTTTTTAGATTCTACCATCTAACATGCTGCCCTTTATCGAATATCCTGATTTCTCTCCCTTCTTACTCTGCAATCTAGTCCACTTTCTTTGCTAGGCCTTGGATTTTCTGACTTGAAATATTTCATGACTTGAAAATATTGAACTAGGCCAAAGAAAAA
The DNA here is from genome assembly GCA_004024945.1 of Uropsilus gracilis. Lineage (NCBI taxonomy): Eukaryota > Metazoa > Chordata > Mammalia > Eulipotyphla > Talpidae > Uropsilus > Uropsilus gracilis. The sequence goes on from PVHY01005471.1 coordinate 56,388, forward strand.
TGGAGGGCCATCCAAAATCTGTCCTTCTAGCTGTTGTATTTCCTGTAGCTTCCCTGTTGTATTCCTGTTCCATGTTGGCTTCCTTCTCCTCCAAGTCCTCAGTGACCAGTGTCTCCAAGACCACCCATCAAGATCAGCCCATATCTTTCCTCAGTCTCCTTGCTTCCTGTCCATTCAGTTTCCTGGATTCTATCCATCCAGACCTAATTCCATACTCTTCTGGGCTGGATATTAACAGTTAATGTAAATAATTGGGTTACATTTCCCTGGGGCCCTTTGGGAATCACTGTGGCAGAAGATTTCGAATAAGACCTTCTTATTAGGTTCCTGAGATACCCACATCTCAGTTCTATGGAACGTATGATGATCAAGCCTAAGGGACACACTCCACCTACCCCATTCTCATGTTCCTTCCTGATCAGTCTCACTGCTCCTGGGGTGTCTCCACACTGGGACCAATCTCCTGTTCTAACAGTTTTCCCAACTCATGGTATCTTATTGATCAACCCACAAAGATCTCTTTCTCCCCTTCCCTTCCTCCCTTCCTCCCTCCTTTGTCTCTCTAATATTCGCTCATTCATACTTACTTACCTCTAAAATCATTGCATGGATTTTTTAAAGGAAAGATAAAAGTATTATATAAAAGATACTGTCTTGGGGCTGTGACAAAACTAGAGAAATTTTATCCCCATGAATGACTTTTTGAGACAGCTTTAAATTACAAAACAATTAGGAATTCAGGACAAAAAGAGTTTCCCAAATGTTAATCTCATTCCACAAAAGGAGGAGGTTGGTTCTGAGAAAAACAAGTTGACCAAACAATGCCAGACTGGGAAATGGGGCCTGGCATTTGGAAGCACTCTTCAGACTCTCCTCAAGTCCACCACAGAGACCAGCTCTCCTGCCTCTCTTGGTGGCACCTCCCATACAACTTGTGCAAATAACAGCGGGGCAGAAGGGAGCAGGTGAGGCAGAAGAGGAGTCACTGAACTCTGAGTACTCCAGTCTAAAGTCATCTGCAGCTTCCCTATCCCAGACTGGGATATAGGAAAAGGATGTCTCAGTTTCCCCATTTATAAATCATAATGGCCAAAGCTGAGGTTTCTTTATGTGACAGCCATGTGAAGGTCTTGATACACATTCACTCACTTCCTCATCACTACCACAGGAGGAGTGTCCTGTTACAGGCCCATAAGAAGGAAAATTGAGGCTTGGAGAGATTATGTAATCAGTAACCAGAGGTCCTACAGCACATCTGCATCTCAAACCAAAGTCTTCCTCTTTCTCTAAACCACTTGTCTGGAGCCTCAACCCTTACTGTTGCCTCAAAACGCAGACAGCATGTCAGGCCTTCTCCCATTGTCAGAACGTGGGAGCAGAGTGAGGGTGAGCAGATACTAGGTTGGTCGCCTGGAAGTTAACTGACAGTGACAAACATGCACTCTTTTGTACATTTTTCTTATGAGTGCTCTTGTTTAGTTTTCACAAAAGTCTTAATACAAAAAGAGAGCAAGATTTTCTTATCTATTAAAAAAGTGTAAAATTGACTATTTTCAGGGTTAGTATGAAGATTAAACAAATAAGAGATCCTCTGAATAATGTTAGGTACAGAATTTACTCTCAACAAATGTGAGGTTCCTCCCCAACTCTCCCAAAGGAGGCACTCCTCAACTGCCAGGACTTGGTCTTATGTTTAGTCCCACCTACTCAGGTTTCACTCTGGAAGCCAGCACTGTTGGCATGCTGCCTCTTCCCTGGCTGGCCTTCCTCTCTTCCTATTTCTTCTCTCCGCCCACTTCATATATCCTAAGCTACAAGTCTTGAATGGACTTTTAACAGGGTGCTGTGTTTTAGGACAGGAATCTAAATGAAGTTCCAGGTTGAGAAAAGCTAAGGGATGATGAGGTGACAGAGTGGAAAGACTCAAGTCACTGAGTGGCAGTAAGGTACATGGCACTGAGGTGGGCAGGTGAGTGCCCACAGCTAACCAGGCATTGCAGTGAGCACATGTGCAGGTAGCCAGGGAAGAGCATAGCTCTGACAATTGCCATCTCAGCAAATGAACCCCTGCTCGCTTAAGAGTTGTATACATGTATATATATATATATATATATATATATATATATATATATATACATGTATATATATGTATATATGTATTATATATACATATATAATACACAACATACATATGTAATCATATAAGCTGGTATTCCCCTTTTTTGAAAGTTTATATTAGCCCTTTCACTTTTGCAAAAGAGCTATATTAAGCACTTATTTTCATTTACTGAAAGAAACCTGGAGAAGACTTTTGCTTTTGCAACAAAATTTTAAAAACAAAGATAGCATTCAACATTGGTTTTATAGTAGTTTAACTGCCTCTAGTGAGAGTTAACCCCACAAAGATCCCTCCCAGAAGCTATTTTTAGCAGGTATATATTTATCATATCATTTCTGCTTTTACTATGCATTATTCTTACAGTCGCGTTCTTATGTGTTATTAGGTATGATGTAGGAGCTTGTTTTTTGAATCTAAGAATGCTCCCTCAAAATCTCCATATAGAATAATGGCAATCGCTTCTTCAACTTAAGTCATTTTGACTTACAAAGGGCTTCATAGGAAAGTTCTGCTTTCAGATAGCATGGAAAACCTGCATGTTTATGTTATGATTATGTTTATGAGGTCCAAAGGGACCTCAGGACCTTCTGTTAAGGAGCTGCCCTTGAGGTAACTGCTCTGTTCCTTGGGCTTCCACAGAATACATTCTGAGAGGAACAGTCTAAACCAGAGATGGCAGAAGTGCAAGACTTAGGGACTAGGAGGGACCATGGTTGAGCCTCAGTTCACATGATGTGGGCACTTACCAGTATAGCCAACATGGAAGGGCAGGTGGCCTCAGTCTCCAGTGACTCAGAGTAGTCCCCATACCAGCACTGGTCCCATTCTTTGCTTTGTGAGAGGCTAAATAAACCTCTGATTTATTTAAGTGGTGCCATTTTGATTTCTTTTTACATGCAAGTCACCTTGGGCTCTAACTGATCCATCAAGCTATCCATTCCTCTCCTGGCCTCCTGCATTCTCTACTGACCTCCCAGTCTAAAGCTCATTCCTTTCCCTCAATCCCACTCACAAGTTGACGTCTCTGATTCTCTTTCTCCACACAAATCACTCGAGACGCCTTCCCTGACTGATTCATCACAGTATCCCCTGGTCTTGGGTCCAACTTTGGTGCACAGTGGGCACGCAGTGTCTGTTCTCAGCAGACAAATGAATTATCACAGCAGCCCTGCCTCGTCCCATATTACAGTGACTACTCAACCTACATCTCACATCCTGACCTTAGTCCTCTCCCATCTCATGTGCCTTATTGTCTATGGAAGATCTCTAGTGGGTTGACCTTCCAACCCCGGCAACAAAACTCGTCTAACACGGAGCTTGTTATTTTTCCTTCCAAACCAGGCCTTCTTTCCACCATCCTTATTATTGTCAGCAGCATGATTAGCCTTCAGACCTCAGAGTCATCGCTCTTCATTTTTCTCCTTTCTTGGCATTTACTCCCTCTCTGAATCCCGCCTGTTCTTTCTCAGCAGGGTCTCCCAGACTCACAGTCCTCTGTTCTCACAGCCGGGTCCTGGTTGGGACTAACTCCACCCTGGGAGCATCTGGTCTTTCCCTTCATGATTTGTTCTGACACCAGCAAGCACAGCTACTGCCAGTCCGCTGACACAAGAGTGAAAGTGGATGCTGGGTGCGTGCAGGTGTGTAACTACATCCTTTGAGTGAAGGCTGAGGGGCTGAGGAGATGACTACATCATCCCCACACCGGCCTCTCCTTGAAAAGCATCGACCGTGTCCCCTCTTTCCAAGGTCAGTGCAGGACTTCTGAGGACTGATGAGAGACTCCTTAATTCATGTTTCTTCACCCTCAAAACCAATCTGGAAACCTTTTTGCTCTCCCCTGCTTCACACAACCCACTCTTTGTGCCTCCTCCTGACTGTGGATGACTGTACTAACTGAGGACATCTTCGTGACAGCTGGGGAGGGAGCCCTGACTGCTGACCCCAACAATTGTGTGTGGGAGCTGACAGTCCAGCCCATTCACACCCCAGTGTGTGTTTCCTGGGCTCCCTAGGTTCTTTCTTCACCTCTGACTAGAAAATGTTTTTAAGTTTCCTTTTGCCTTCAACATTTAAGCAATAAACTGATACATTTAAAAAAAGAAGAGAAAAAATTTCTTCCTTTAGCCAAGACCAGGTTATTTTCCTCCCTCCAACCCCTCACTACTAAACCTAACAGTATTCTTCACAGGAGGAAAGGGGGGAAAGGTTTTGTCCCCTCCTTACCGTGTTTACTTGTGTCCTATGTGAGCTTTTGGGTTCCCTGCATATCCTCCTGCACAGAGCCTGTCTATTGACTGTTTCAGGCAGAGCTAAGAGCCTTCCTGGGGAAACACATTGAGGTCAGGATATTCACAGGCATGAATTATGGCATGGGGCAGGGGTGGTGTTCTTCATGTTGCAGTGAGCCACACTGCAGTGAGGTCTTCAACACATAGATCCCAAGGGAATAACATGTCTTGGTTTTAAGTAAGTCAGGACACAGAACCTGAACTGCAGATGGAAGTGACTGCCAGGAGGAAGTCAGCCAGTATTATCGGTGTTCATACGCATCCTTGTGACCTGGAAACTGCTCTGTATAGAAATGTCTTGTGTGTAAGGTTTAAAAAGTACTAACATCTTGGGGTTCAAGTATATGCTTCTGCACCCAATGAAAGAATCACAGAGGAAGGGGAGAAGTTTTTCTTCTCTTGTTTTGTAGATACTCAGCTAATAACCATCTAGAGCAAAGGCAATCACCACTCTTGAAAAGCAGCTGGGACAGAGGAACACTGGAACATGGTCCAGAAGCCAGAAGCATCAACAGACCAGGAGGGCAAAGAGATTCATGAGAGCATGGTGACACGACATGCCTGGATTCTGTTTGAGATGGATGGGGGAACCAGAGAGGGAAGGGTTGGGGGAGGGAGCCAGTGACCTCAAGTTCCCAGCAGTGACCTCTCTGGTACCCGGAGCCAGGCACATAGATCACGGTGACCTCTGTATAGGCATGGGCGGAGAAGTGAAGGAGCATTCAGATTACATAAGGAATCCTCCAGGTCAAGGTACATCAAGTCAGTCCAAAGAATGAAGTAGGGAGAAAAAAAAAAAACAAGAGCGCTGACTTCTGAAGCACTGAGCTCTTTTGAGAAGGCTGAGCATGGGCAGGGCTGGGATAGAGGTTCAGTTGGTCAGGAGTGGATGGGAGCCTAGAGATATGGCTAGAGACGCCTCACTGCTGTCCTCTCAGACTTCCCTGGAACAGTGATGGGAAGTTAAGGTTGGTCCCAAACTTCGGAAGCTTGGGAGATGGATGACTCAATTCTTTCATGATAAGTCACTGGATTTTTTTACTAAAAAAAAATGATTAAAAATAGTATTTAAATGACATCTCACACATACTGCATTATAATGTATATCATAATTCTTACAACATCCTCATGTGATATGGCTGTCCTCATTTTAAAAGCAAAGAAATAATGTTTCAGTCACATTAATTCATGCCCATCATGTCTCAGCTTGCTCTGCTGAAGGGAGAAGGGGTTGGTGGGTAGTTAGTGACAGTTTGGTGAAACACATCCACCAGTGATTCAATAGATATAATGCTCATGGGCCGGGCACGGTGGCTCATGCTTGTAAGCTTCAGCTTATGAAGCGGCCGGGGCTAGGGATCTCGGTTCAAGTCCCGCCTGGGGCCCGTAGCGAGACCTAGTTCCAAAAAAATAGCTGGGCGTGGTGGCGTGCGCCTGTAACCCCAGCTACCTGGGAAGCTGAGGCTGAGGATGGCTTTGAGTCCGTGGTACCCCAGGCAACGAGAGCCTGCGGTTCAACGGGCAAAAATAGCGAGACCTAGTCTCAAAAAAAAAAAAAAAAGATATAATGCTCATGAAAACATGATTGATGTTTTAAAATATCGAGTAAATATTGGATAAAGTTTTAAGAACTGGGAAGTTGGGAAGTCCCACCAAATATTGGGGAAATAAAAGATTCAGGAAAATTCAGGAAATTTCAAAGTGTGTGTTATGCTTCAGAGTTCATTAAAAGTATGAATCAACTGCCAGGTACGGTGGCTCCTGCCTGTAAGCTTCAGCCTATGAAGCAGCCGGGGCCAGGAATCGTGGTTCGAGTCCCGCCTGGGGCCCATAGCGAGACCTAGTTCCAAAAAATAGCTGGGCGTGGTGGCGCGCACCTGTAATCCCAGCTACCTGGGAAGCTGAGGCTGGGGAATGCTTGAGTCTGTGGTACCCCGGGCAACGTGAGCCTGTGGTCCCACAGGCAAAAATAGCGAGACTTAGTCTCAAAAAAAAGTATAAATCAGAATTTTGGCAGGGCAGGGGGTGAGAGAGCAGGGGATATCCTTATATTCAACAAGCTGTCCATATGATTCTGAAGTTTGAGAACTAATGATGTAGTTAATAGTTTACCTTAATTTCTAATTATCAAGACAAATAATCAACTGGCTTCTAAAATTTCACATTTACTACTTCTATGAAGTTTCTCCCTGATAATAATAATAAATCTTCATGAACTCCTACTCTCTATTATAAATATATGTGTGTGTGTATATATATGCATACATATATATATATGTTCTGATTTAATTATCACAAGAGTTAGTATTATTATTCTCACTTTATGAAAGTGGGACCTCACCTTCAAGAAGTGAGATGGCCAACCATGTATGGATGCCTGTCCCTATCGAGGAACTTCCCTATCGACGCTGGCCAAGAGCCAAGTTCCCTAAGCCAGAGGCCAGAACTATAAGGCAAAAAAGCAGCAAAATTGGACAGAAATCAGAATGGAGGAGACAGCAAGAACGAGGAGTCACTGATAGACTCCAAGTGAGCTCAAACTGGCTGCCCAATGCAAAGTTAAGACTGGACATCTAAGCAGCATGGCCTGCAGCATCCCAGGAACACAGACCCTCACCGAGGTAAAGGACATTGCTCCAACAAAGGAAGAAACCAATGGGCTAAACAGGGACCAACAAACAGAAATGAGAGAGGAATTGGAGTGATGGGGTAGGGGTAGGGGTGAAGGGGAAGAAGGAGGAATTCCCTGGGGTCCAACAAGCATACAATGATGATCGATGTCGTATGGAATTTTAGAAATAAAAAATTTTTATAAAAAAGAAGAAAAAGAAAATGAAGTGAGATGAGAGATCTTAAAGGAACAGCCCTGACAGTATGTGACAAAACTGGGCCTGGCCCTAATCTTCTTGTCTCCAAAGCTGGGTTCTTCCAACATATACCCTTCCTGCTTTGTATGAGTTTGGACCACAGTTGTACTGGGAAGACCAAGAAGAATCTCACGTGACCCCCAAAATCTCATGGGACCCTGTTCTTGGCACAGGAATGGGCCTTTTCACTGCAGCAGTAAATACAAACTTCTAAGAATGAGAAGTCTGTATAGTCTCAGTAAATGCTAGAAGAAACAAGAGGCTTGTCCAAGGAAGGATTGTGGATTATGAGAGATTAGGGAGTGAATTTGAGGTTAGGAAGAAAAGAGTGGGTGGAGAAAGGGGGACTAGCTTGAGTAATATGAGTTTGGAGCTGCAATCTGTGGAGATTGAGGGAATGAGGTGCTATGTAAGGAAGTTGGGTAGAAGTGAGAAGGAAGTTTCCAGACTGATGAGGGGCTCAGGAATAAGGCTGCTGTGAATGGAGGAAGGGATAGTATAAGGGCAACAGAGAGGTAAGAGGAGAAGGAGTGCGAGAGAAACTGAGAGGGTAGTAAAAGATGGAGGCCAAGAGAGGCTCCATTAATTCTAAGTCAAACTCAAACAAACTTCTAATTAATAAACACTTAGAGATACATATTGATCCAACAGTTGGCAAAACTGGTTTCAGGACTTTTTTATGCTCTAGAAAATGATTGAGCAACTCAAGAATATATGTATTTGTGGGTTATAAGTATCAATATTTACTGTATTACAAATCAAAATGTAAGCATAAAGTATGTGTTTATTGATTAATTTAAAATAACAATAATATATTCATTTATATTAAAATAAGTAATGTATTTATGGAAAATATATTCTCAAACATGGGAAACTAAGTGTCAAAATACATCCTGTTCATCTCAGTGATGTCTGATGTGATAGAAAACAGCTGGATTCTCGGGTAAGGCACTGCCATAGATCATTTTGGTTGAGGTCTATTGAAGAAAACTCTGGCCTCCCACAGATATGAAGCCAAAAAGGGAGAAGTATGTGTAGTTACTCTCTCAGATAATTGTGACATTCTTCTTTGATGCTACCTCAAAATTCAACAAATGGTGGTTTTTTAAGTGAGTTGTAAATTGGATTCTGAAACCACATCAGTGAAGTTTTTGTACCTCTGCCTTTAAAACCCACTGACTGACCCATGTCCTGAGTGTGGGTTTCACCCATGCGTGATTTGAACCTTCACACTTTGGTCTCCTGGAAAATGTTGGCTCACTGAGGTATGCAGTTCCTCCAGAGGTACATTAGAAAACCCCACTGCATATTCATGAGCAAATGAAAAAGTCAAGGCAAATGACTTTCAAATAGAGTTAACATCACAAAACCCCTGAAAGGGTCTCCGGAGTCCAGGGGTCCCAGACTACACATGGAGAGCTAATGTGGAGTAATAAAAAGCTTCCTGAACTGGGCAACTCTGATATTGGATCACCTTTACTTTTCATCAGCTTTCAGCCTATTCCTGAATATCTTTGAGACATTCCAGCCAAACTAGATGACACTCCATTTCTTCCAAATTCCCTATGAATCCCTCCCACTATGCCTTTCTCTGCTCTTCTGAAATCACATACCTCTCTGCTTAGTTCTTTTCATCACCATTGTCAGCTGTATCTGTTCCTGGAGCCCAACTACTAAGCCACCACTTCCGTATTTATTCTTGCTGTCTCCTTAGGCAAATGCATCTCTCCTACTGAGGCCTCTGTTAGGAGCTGTCTTGGAAATCTTACTTTACTCTATCTTGAGTGAAAACAATGAGAATACTTCCAACCAACCCCCTCCCAATGGCACCGGAGTCCCTGGAGAACAGGGATCACCCAGTCTTATTCATGTGTGTGTCTTCTTTGGCTACAATCCTGTGCCTGACATGGAGTAGACGCCCAGTGGAAGTGAAATTAATTGGTTAGCATGTTTCAGAAAAATCTATCAGTGAAGCTGAATGGATATTTATGGGAGAAGAGGCTGGAAAGAGGTGACTGGGAGGTGAAGGGAGAAGAATGGTGGTGGATGGAAATAATGAGAAAAGTGATAGAAAGAGATGGAGAAAGGAGGTCAAATCCTGCACCTAGAAGCCACTGAATGAGATTAAGAGATAGTGGTAAGATGAGCTCCAGATGGGGTGCTAAGAGGATAAAAAAGTCATTTTAAGAAGAATTTCCAGGGTAAGGGATGCATGAGAAATGATACTACACTGGATTAAGAAACTACATTTGGGTCAGAGATGCTCATCGGCAGAGGTTGAGTGCGCAACAACACTGGGCTGGTGGTAGAGGTGAGTTAGGGGCTTGAACAGGGTGACTGGAAGCTGGTCTTTGTGACCGTGTTCACAGTTATCCCCACTAATAAGTGAAGGATGCTACTGGCTCCCAGAAACCCTGGCCAGCTCCCACATATCAGATGAGGAATGAGGTCACATGAGGCAGAAGTGGAAAAAAGCAAAGCACTCAAAGGCTGTATTTTTTTCTCTTCAAATATTTGCAGAGGGGGAGTGTGGCACGGGCATAGGGAATGCGGTGCTTATTGCTCACACTACATTAAAATTCAGATTGGCTTATGCAATATCCCCGGCATAACCGCTCTGTGCTGATATTTTTATAACTCTTAATATCAAACAAATTGCCTCTTCACTGAGACAGTTTAATGTGACGGGGGCCGTGCCCGCCAGCTTCCTCACGCCAGCCCATAAAGATCACCGTTCTGTTACTGGGGACAGAGAAGCCATGAATTTCTTATAAAAAATGTGGCTGCATTATGTAGAGAAAATCTTGAATCATATTAAAGAGATCATGGTATTTTAATTTCTTTATTTCTTTAATTTTAATTTTTTTCTCTCTCCTACCACCCCTATATCTTTTCTTACCAATAAAATGAAATGAGGAGGAGCCCTCCAGATTCAATCAACTACTAATCATCTCTTTTTGCTCTAGGTCCCTGTTTTTGGCCTATTCATATCGCATTCCCAGTCACCAGTGAGTGTTTTCCACCTCACCCACCTTCAATAGATGTCACCTCTCTCCTTCATGATCTGACAGAGAGATTTGGGTGGATTTTTCCCAAAAATCCCCACCATACTTTCAACTTCTGGGTCTAGACAGTCTTCTAATTTGGGCAGGTTTTATTTCAATGATAGTTGGAAAGAGAAAGAGAACTACAGTGACTTTAGTGTTTCCCAAACTCATTCATCAAAGGCCACTATAGCCCTCTATCTAACCCCAATGTGACTAGAAAGACCAGAGTTGCTCATTAAGCAATCAGCTCTCCCTTTCATTTATGAATCAAAGACTTGGGAAATAGCAATCAGAACAATCTGTCTGAGAGCAAGCATATTCTCAAAAATAGTTGGAATAAATCAATCCAAAGCAAAGAAATTTGGCATTTTATTAGGCCAAGATGCTTTATGGTTGAATTATCCAAATATTTTCCAAATATTAAAAAATGTCCATAGGTTCTTCACTTCCTCTTCCTAGTACTGCTTCAGAGAGCCATTGAGGACACTAAAGCTTATAGCAAGTGATGTAAGTTTTCCTCAATGTCCCCCAGTAACAGATTGATATCAAAGGTCACATACATATGAGTCGTAATATCACAAAATATCACACACATTTGTTTACTATAAAAGTACAGGTAGCAACACAAACTCAAATAGAGAATTATCAAATTGTTTTGCAATATTTTCCATCTTGAAGACCCACACACTCCAGACAAATAGACACATATTATACACACACACACACACACACACATATATATATATACACATGTCATAAAATGTCAGCATCTTATGAGACCACTAAGGATCAGAAACAGTTAATAAAAATGGAATGACTTGAATAAGTATATTTAAGTTAGCATATCTTTAAAACAGCAAACCTTCAGAAATTACCAAGATAAACAAAATATGTTCCTTGTTAAAAAACAATCACACATAAAACAAAGTGTTCACTTAAAATAATCTCTTAGAAAAATATTTCATAACAAGGTAGGCACAATTGAATGGATAATATGGAAGCACAGATCAAAAAAATTAAAATACGACCCTGTTTTTATTGTATATATATAAAGAAAATTAGGAAAAGTTCCAAACTATAGAACAAGAGGTGATTTTCAATTGTGTGTTTATTTTTTAGCGTCTAGCAAAAAAAGCATACTGCTTTTAAAATAAGGGGGGGGAGCCTAAAAAACTGGCTCCAAATAATATCCCATTCCAGATGAAATGGGAGCTTGTAAGACTTTGTATTCAGATAATCATTACCTCCACTAACAGTCCTCAGAGCTAGAACTGCAGGAAAATTAACAAGACTGTCCTCAGGGAGTTTATAGTCTGCTACCCAGACACAATTATAGTCCAGGAGAGAAACCCCTGTCATGTGATGCCTGAGGCTCTGCCTTTGCCAGAAGTTTCCACTGCCCCCTGGCCCCTGAGTGATGTCCATGTGGCCAAGTATGGCCCAAGCAGCCAGAACTCAGAAGATTGGTGCTGTTCCCCAACACACACCCAGGAAGGCTGCCCCCCCCAACACACACACACCCACCTACCCAAGCTCGTCTGTCTCCTCCCCTCCCCTTCTCCCCAGTAAGGTCCCTTCGCGGCCACCTCCGGAGAGACCTGCTGCCGCTCCACCCCAATCTGTTGCTCCGGCCTTGGAAGAAAGCTTTCTGCCTTTTCAGGCGCCACATGGGGGAGAGGGGGGTGCGCCCCAGGGCTGGAAGTTCTTCTCCGGGGGGAGGGAGTTCCCTGGAGTCCGCAGCAGATGGGGGAGGCCCCAGTGGGGCGCACGTGGATGAATTTCTGGGAGGAAACCATGTACCATCCGCTCTCGCTTGCTGCCATCCAGTGTTTTCTTCCCCCAGTGAGTCTCTTAATTTTGCTCATTTATCTTAAAGAGCTCCGTAAGCGCCGTGGGCTCTGGTGGGGGGGCCGCACGGGGGCTCCGACACCCGACCCCCACGCCTGCCTCCCAGAGGAGCCATCCAGCGCGGACCAAATCTCATTTTCCTACAAATAGTTTGTCAGAAGCAGCAGGGCAAGTAATAAATCACCGAGAGCGAGAGCGGAGAGGGAAGGAAGGGGAGGCGGGGAGCGGGGAGGGCGGGGCGAGGGGCGGAGGGAGGGCTGGAGGCGCAGATGGAGGGAGCCGGAGCAGGGAGGGTGCGGAAGGGAGGGGTGGCAGAGGGCATCGGGAAGAAAAACAAACAGAAAAGGAGGGAAGGAGATAAAGAGACAAAGAGGAAAACCGGGAGGAAAAGGAGAACGCACCGGGAGAGAGTGAAGGAGGGAAAGGAAAAGGAGAAACTGAGGGAAGAGAGGAAAGGAAAATAAGGGAAAACAAAAGCTTGAGTTTGGGAGCAGAGAAAGGAAAACAAATCCAAAGATGGTAACAAAAAGGAGGAGAGAGGGCACCAAGTACCCTCTGGGCACCTCCTGTACCCCGAGCTGTTGGGGAACCTCCATCCTTGTTCTCATCCACACCCCTGTCTCTGTCACTGCTCCAGGTGGACTGATGGAGGATGGAGGTCAAGTTTGGCCATCTGGCCCACTGTGTTAGCCAACCTAGAGAAAATGTAGCATTGCACTGGAGGAGGGTGGGAGGGTAGAGGGGGGCAGGGAAACCCAGCTCTCACAGTCTCACAGTGGAGCTGTTTGACTTTAAGTTACTCACTTCCCTCCTGCAATGCCTCAGTTTCCTAATCTAGAGCATGGGAACAATGATCCTCCTTATCAAACCTGGCAGGAATGGAAAGGTACCTATTGGAAACAACAAAAAATCCCCTAGCACAGTGCAGGCTGCTGATTATGAAAAGGAGCCTCCCTGGAGCCTTCCCTGTGCTCAGTGAACTTGGCCTGAGGGACTGGACAGGGGTGCTGGGCAAGCTGCTCTGTGAGCCTTCAGAATCTGTGCACCACCTCACCACCCCCGCAGCCTGTGTTCCCCAGCCAGACACTATGATCCTTCAGCTGTCAACGCAAGCACACTCCAGTGCTTTCTGCTTTGCCTTTGCTCTCCCCCAGAAAGCTTTGAACACTAGTGAAATCATCATTCTCAAGTTCTCAGTGCTTCTGGTGCT
>PVHY01005471.1:69869-82900 GCA_004024945.1 Uropsilus gracilis
CTGTCACAGAACCATTCCCAACACCTAGCATGGCACTGACAAGTAGTGGGCTGGAAAAGTGGATGAAATTCATTTACTATCATGAATATGTATTCATTCAAACTTTATGGCTCAAAGGGAGCTATTGTTATTCCATGTTTTGAAGAGGGTCACTAAGACACAAACACTCCAAGCCAGGAAGAGGTAAAGCTAGGATCTGAATCAAAAGCACTCTGTCCAAAGCACAGACCTGGACACTGCCCGTCAGCATTGCTCTCTTAGAGTCTGTGCTGATCCAGAGCCCTCTGATTCCCTGGGCACAGACATGGCAGAGAGACACAAGCCTACAGTATCTTCCTAGCCTTCTTACCCCAGGATTCTGGAAAAGAGACCCCATGGGGGGGGACTATATTTGGGGTAGCTAATTCATTTCTGAAACCATGCCACAACCCTTGTCCTCTGGCTCTGGCTATCAGAATATGCTGCTCTCTACAAATATGCAGATCCTTGACCCCAGGCCAAGGGACTTTGAGGATGATTTCATGGAGCTCACAGTCTCTCTCACCTGGGCTCTTAGGGTCCCAGTTATACCTGCTCTACTGCCCTGCCAACTGACCCTCCAGCAAGGGGGCACCCCTAGGCCCCATGTCCAACCCTGACAAGGAGCTGGTTCCAAGAAAAAGAGCCAGGTCCTGCTCTCCTGCTCTCTGCCAGCTGGGTGACCAAGAACAATTCTTTTCACCCCTCTAGGCCTCAGGTTCCTCAACTGGAAAATGGGAATATTAAAAAATCTATTTCAAACCCGCAGGCTGTTATGAGAATCAATTAAAGCAAAAACTGTGAAAGCACTTTACAAAAGGGAAGGCCCCTTATTCTCCAACCCCTTCTGATGTCCCCAGCTCCCCAGTCTCTTTCCTGAAGTCCCTACTCTGCCAGTCCAAGACACATATGACTTGGACTGCAGGTCTGGGCCCTGAGGACTACAAATGCCCCTAGGTCTGCTCTTTTGATGTGCCATGGCACATCACCATTTGAAAATCCAGATGAAACCTTATGAAGGAGTCGTCCGAAGGGAGGTAGAAAAAGCGGTGACCAGGAGCACTGGCAAGAATGAAAAATCAAGTTTTCAATTTCACCTCTTCACATACTAGTAGTGCCCCAATAGTATTTGCCACAACTTCCCATTCTATGAAATGGAATGATAATGCCCAGCTTAGAAGATAGATATGTGTATGCAGCAACAGACATATATTAGGCATGCAAAATTTGACTACCATTGCTATTTCCCTTATTCATTTATTTATTTGTTTGTTTGTTTGTTTGTTTGTTTGTTTTGAGACTAGGTCTCACTATTTTTACCTGTGGAACTTCAGGCTCACGTTGCCCGGGGTACCACAGACTCAAGCAATCCTCAGCCTCAGCTTCCTAGGTAGCTGGGATTACAGGCGTGCACCACCGCACCCAGCTATATTTTTTTGGAACTAGGTCTCACTGTGGTGCCCCCAGCAGGACTTGAACCGTGATCCCTGGTCCCGGCCATGGCTTCCTAGGCTGCTGTTTACAGGCATGCGCCAGCATGCCTGGCCAATTTCCCTTATTTTTGTCTTGACTCCTAAATAAATCAATGGCTAAACTTTATTCACTTCTCACTTCTTTTTCAGTTGTCCCAGTGCCAGTACCGTAACACACATCATTGTCCTCTCCTCCCTAAGTTATGGTCATACTTTCCTCTGAACCACCAAACCATCAGTTTAACTCTGGTCTGGCCTCATGACCAAAGGAAAAGCCACCCTGAGTCCTTAGGGTCGCAGAACACAAGACAAGGAGGGGAACCTGGAAACCCTCTACAGTGGACTGGTGAGCAAGATGAAGAGAGGCAAGGTGGGCTGCCCAAGGTCACAAGGACTGTGTCATTTCAATCACTTCTAGAGTTCCAGGCTCCTGGGACCAGTCACTGGGATTATCTCACCCAGAGATCTGGTGGGGTGTTAAATTCCTCAAGCCAAGTGGTTTCCCCATCATGCAGCACCCCACACCACCTCAAAGCCTTTGGCAAAGTACCTAGGGTGGCTCCCTTCTCTATCCCATCTTTCAGTGACCCTCACCCTGGGCTTCCTCTGCTGTCGGCCCAGCCTTTTGGCTTTCTGCCTCACAGCTTGCTCATGAGTCATTCATGCGTGTACCCACCCTCAGACTGGCTACTTAAGACTCAGGAGAGTCTGCCTCATGGTTGCTGCCCTAAAGGAGGCCCTGTGTGGTGGGTCCCACTTACCAGTCCTCCTCCCAACCATTCTTCCAGCCCAGGCCACCTCCTACAGGCCCAAAACCCACTTTCTTCCACAAAGCTCTCACAGATTGGCAGACTGCTGGAACACTGCTTCTGGAAACTCTATGTGTGAGGCATTTTTATTTCTTTTTTAGAGTTGGCCTTTTTTTCTCTTGATATAATATATATAGTTAACATTCTAAAATCTATTTTTAAAGCACATACTGTTGTGACAGCTTCCTGACAAATATTGAAGTCCATATCCCTGTTGGGTTGTATTTTAAACTCTTGGGGACAGGATCTCTAGTTCTCCGTGAGTCTCCAGGAATCAATGTCCAGAGGCCACCAGGGGAAAGGGGGGCAGACCATCCTGTCTGGAAGGGAAGCAAAAGCACCACAGAGCCAACTCCCAACCTTTACAGATGCTAGCAGGGAGGAGATAAAGCACTAGGAGGCCAGAGATGGCAAAAACCATTTCTGGGTGTGGAGCACCCAAAGAGAATTCACCTTTGACTCTGCTTACCCTCAACACCCCATCTTTTGAGAATCAGTTTAAATGCCACTTAATAGTCTCTCATCCTCTACTGCGTTCAAGCTCCTTCTTCAAAAGGAAGCAGCACATTCTGCAAGAAGCCTACCTGAGGAGCCTGAATTTGATGTGGACCTTTGGGAAGTTCCATATGCACACAGCATTGCTTTCTTGTTGAGTTCAGTTGTCTACATTCTTACCATAAGGGGGCTGGAGTCCATCAACTCCTTATCCCTTCCTCTACAGCATTCCAAGACTTGAGGCTCAAGACTTAGAAGGTGTTCAATAAATGTTTGTCTAAGAGAAGATAGGAAGAAGGGGAAAAGAGGGGAGGGAGAGAGAGATGAAGGAGAAAGAGGGGAAAGAAGGAGGAGAACATGGAAAGAGGGAGGGAAGGAAGGACAGAAGAAATGCTGTCAGGTTGTACCAACTCCATAAACAATGCAAGGGATACTCCTCGATGCTGCTCCAGCGAGTCTTCCCTGACCCCAGCCTAGCAAGAGAGGCTGGAGAGCAGACTTAATTTTCTACATTGCCCTGGGCCTAGACTCCTATCTCCTCAGCACCCTGTATGGAAAACAAAGCTTTATGGATCATACTGAATATGTGTTTCTGATGAGAAGTAACAGCTACATACTCATTTCTATGATTAAGATTCTCAGACCAACAACCTTGATTAGGATCCAGTAAGAGATAAAAAAAATTCATCAGTACCACCACTCCCTTCAGGAACAGGAGGCTGTGGAGTGGAGGGGGCATGCCCATGCCAACAGTCAGGGTCTTCTGGCTGAGACTCAAGTGGGGCTTCCAGGTGAGAACACAGCCACCAGATGGCTGATATGTGCCAGAGGCTGGGATGTCGGGAATTTGAGCCTAGAGCATCAGTAGTAAACATGGAACCCACTAACATGACATTGCTCTTCCTTTTTCTGAGAAGCAGGGACTTCAGGTTTCCATGCTCATCTCTCCCAGCAGACTAGGAACTCACCACAGAATGCAAAGGTAAGTAGGACCGAGGAGAGGGCTGCAGGTCAGGCAGAAACTGGAATTATGGCAGAGCAGCCATGAGCTGGTAGCATATAGGACCATTTGTTCAACCTCATTCTCATTTCTATAACCTTCAATTCCACTCACTCTAAATGCCCCCCTCTCCACTTTGAAAGGTAAACATATGTACCTGCACAATAGCCAACTTTTCCAATCCCTAATTTCCCAGTTAAGAGGGCTTGTGTGCCAGCTTTACTCTTTACATATGTCTCTTCTTGAATGTGGAAGTTTCAATGGGATCTGGAGATTTTTTCCCAGAAAAATCTTAAGCTGTGGTTCTCATTATTTCAATACAGAAAAAAAAAAAATCCCTTGCCCCTTCCACAAACTTCTTAGTCTTCCCTTAAGTATTGTAAGCCAGATATGTTTTCTCTGCCCCGAAATTCACTCAAGAACCTGGCTTCTTTTCCTCACACATTTCAAAACATTCACTTGTTCATTTATTACTCTTTCATTTATTCTTGTTCATTTATTATTCTTTCATGTATTATTCACTCACTCATCCATTCATTTGTTCACATAGTAAACGTCTTACTGATTTCATACTATAAGCAAAACTAAAAAAGAAAGAAGAATAACACAATGCTATCGTTAAAAAATCTTTATTACAGGGGAAATACTTTTAACTAATAAGTAAATTATTGCATATATACTCTCATGCATGTCATATAAAATAATGTCAGGATTGATCAAGAGTTTAGAGGTTATCTAGTCTTTAAGGTATCCGATTCCTCATATATTGGCCCTAATAATCTGATGACACTATCACCTTTGAATCTGGTATTTGGGAAGCCCCAGTGTCTTGGTTACAAGATAAGAGTCCATAGAATCATCTAAATACCTGCCTTTCCTGAGCTTCCACACCTCTCTGTACCCTGCTGATCTTTTTAATCCAGAGTACAACTTTTCCAGGCCTCTGCCTATTCCCCCCACAAAATGAGAGGGTCGAACTACATGACTTCTGAGACCCTTCCAGAGCTAACATTTTACGATCTATGATTAAGACTGAGATGACATTGCTCAACCCAGTGTCTACAGGGTGACCCGCCAACTTTCATAAAAACAATCATCATTAACCTATGTTAATTGGTCAATAAAACCATCACTGTTTTATAGCATGAAACTTGGGACCTGTCGAGACCACCGTTACTGATGAGCCCCCTGGAAGTTCAGCCTTCGAAATGACAAGAGCTAACTGGTAATCGCAAGAGCCATATTAGTCAAAGTGACATGGACTCAAACTTTGTATGAAATAAGAATAGATTGGAAGAGAGATGGAGTGACATAAAAAACAATTTCAGGAGTGGAAGAACAGGGCCAAATAGATTGGGGGTAGAGGGCTTTCTGGGGTGGGGACCAGTGAGTATGACAAGATGGAACTAGAAGGCTTGCTGAATCACAGATGCATGTCCCTCTCACCCTACTCCTGGGTCTTTAAAAGACCACCACTGCTGTCACCACCGGGACCAGGCAGCCTGGGGTCAGTGAAAAAGGGAACTGATACCTGCCTTCTAGTCTCCCCCTGACAACTTCCTCCTGCCCTTCCTCAAGCAGCCAACTCCACTTCACCTCTGCCCTCCTTGTCACATTGGGGATCATCTGCCATTCCTGATTCTTCACTGCACCTTGGACTTGACAAAATCCTGATCTCTTAGGCTCTCCCTTGAGTCTTTTCTTATGTGTACCTCCCTATTTATGAGTTACCCACTGTGACCATGACAGTGTGCCAGATGTCCGGTGTACTCTGTCACACTAAACTCTTCACTACAATCCTCTGAAATTGAAATTTTTCTCACCATTTTATAGTTCAGGAAACTGCAGTTTGGTGAGTTGAAATAGTGTGTTGAGATCATAAACCAGTCATGATAGACCCAGGATGCTAACCTAGGCCTGATTGCTTCCAAAGTCCTTTCTCCATCATCATCGTCTCACCCTACTGAGCATTAGCCACTCTCTAGGAAAAATGAGGTATTTACATTTTTGCAAAAGTACAATGTACATGACAAATGTAAAATGCACATGATTCTATCTTGTCCAAGGAGAGAGAGCAAATGGCAAAAAAAAAAAAAAAGTCCACAAGGGAACAGATGCTGGGTTTGCAGTTCCCCAGTGTGCAGAACCAGAGACAGTGCAGGGAGAGCAAGTAAACCAAATGCTCAGTAAACCATATGCAGAACTCTGCAGCAGCAGGGAGGAGTGGCTTTTAGTACAGGTGTCCTATCCAAGAGAGGGAAGTTCCTTAGGGAGCCTGCATGTGGCTGAATAGGAGATCTTGAAGATCAGCCAACCAGCTTTCATCATCTGTGTCACAGCTCCCAGGTAGTCCTACAGTGTCACCCAGGAAGCAAGAGTCATCCCCAAATAACATCAGATAGAGACCCTGTATGATATCTACCATGTTAAAAAAAGACAATGTGCTCATGTAGACCTTCAGTTTATACACTTATCTTCTCACATGAAGACACAAAAGTGTCATTACAATATTCAAAAGTCAATCCTCAAATATGGGTTGAAAATGATCATATATGACTGTTAGGCCCTGCTTTAGGGAAACTGATCATACAGGTATGCAAGGGCAGCAAGCTTAGGTCTGGAGGAAAGGATTCTTCAAATTACCTGAAGGTTTTGAGTTATCCAATTTTAACTTCAAGATGAGATTTCTGTAAGCCTAGTGTGTCCATGGTGTAGTGTAATGATGGTTCACAAATACACAGTGAGACAAAGCATTGCACAGAGTCATGCTGTGACAACACACCTATGACCCTGGAGATGTGTTTTTCATTTGACAAAGTTCTGCTGATTCTTCCTATTGTTTTATCACTAACTGGAATAAGTCCAGAAACCTTTGTTCAGAAGTTAGAGATGTGACTGGTTATTATGCACATTTTTTATTAATGCTCACGTTACTACAAGATATTATGACGTGGAATTATATGTACATTCCAAATGCTCAAGCAACATTACTATTGCTGAGCGAGAGATAAGATGCTCTTTCTCAGGGACTCACATTGAACAAAGCACCTGGTACATGAAAAGCATTCATGGACCCTAGGATCTCCAAGCCACAAAGTGTAACCTCAGGTCTGGTCTTTTTGAGGTAGGTGAAACTGTTCATACATCCTCTCTCTGAGCCTTGGTTTCCTTACTAGTAACTCCTCACCAGAGTTCACCTCCTAAGCCCCATCCCATGCTCTCCTCCTGCTTCATTCCAGCAGTGCTCTCTTGCAGAGCCATGTCCCATCACATGGCCTCTGTCCTTGCTACCCAGTGTGTCCTCCGCTGCCCCTCACTTCACAGCATCTTTGACTCTTGTCCTACTTGAGATACTATTTTAGCATCATTTCCTTAGAAAAACCAAGTGGGGTTCTTCCCTTGCAGACCCCCATTCTGCCACATTTACTGCTGAGACAGATCCACCTGCATGCCTCTTTTTCTCATTCATGTTTATCTTCTCCCCTGGTTGTGAAGCTCTTAAGAAGAGTCTGTCAGTTTAAACTCGTCACTCTATCCCAGGAATTTCAAGAGAGTAAGAACTCAATATGTGTTGGTGAAGGAATAGAATTGATCAATAAATTGAAATAGTAATAATAATAATGCCATCACGTGACCTGTTCCTAGGGAAAATATCATCTCAAATTATAAGCATCTGACCTTACAAATATTTCATTCTTCCTGACAGCTGCCCACTGCCAACCACTGATCTAGCCAACAGGTGTCCAGAGTAAACAACACCCCAATGTCAAGCACAGATGAATGTATATCCCCCGTGCTGTTTCTCACTGCTTCCTTTCTTTTTCTAGGTGAGCATGTGTCCCTCTTCCCTCTTTGCCCTCGCTTTCTGGACTCAGTTCAGAAGACTCAACCACTTTGTTTATCCAATTACTTAAATTGGATGTCTTTAAAGAAATCTGTGTATCCCTTCTCCCCTCTCACAATTGCCTTGCTGCCTATCATCCCTCCATTCTTCTCCCTACAATCATTCTATTTTTGAGCCAAAAATTGACCTTAATCATGACTGATAAATGCAAGCTTAGTGCTCAAGTGATCTGTCTAAATCAATGAGGAGAGTGGAATTAGATGTCATAAAGAAAAGGTGCCACCAACCTCAAAAGTCCTTGAAGATTGCCACTTCTTCTCCAGAGTCCCCCAGAGATCCCATTTCTACCAGAGTGTACAAGATATACCCAGCTTCCAGCTTTGAGATTCGTAGTTTCATTGCTGGTAGAGAAACAATCCCACTGATGACTTGTTTCTCTAGATGTGCCCACATCTTAGCTAAATAGAGGAATTCTAAGAGTACTTTTCAGCAAAGTTCTAGAATCCTGAACACCTTAGTGACTTTAATCCCCCCTTGTGAGAACTTGGAAGCAGTCTGATCAGTGTATGTGAAGATCTCTATAGGTGAGACCACCCAAATTTTAAAAGAATGCTGATTGCTGATAAGGTCTTCGGTCTGCATAGAACTCCCAGCTCAAGCCCTGGCACACTCCCCATGTACAGCACAGACCATGATGGCCATGAGCATAAAGTTCACAAAGCTACAGTGATCTCAGCAGCAGGACTTCCCAGGAGCCTATTTCACCCTGCCCTCACCAAGAGCATCCTCGGTGCCTGCTCGTGTCCTTGTCTGGAGTCCTTCTCTCATCATCCTTCCCTATCACACAGCCCTCAAGGAAGCCTGCAGTTATGGGAAAATAAAACCCAGGCAATGCAACAGTGGCGGCCATTCCCCACAGAGCTTCCGTCTCCCAGGGGTGTGCCCTTTGCAAATGACCCATCAGATAGAAATGACTCCCCACTTTACAGATGTGGAGACCCAAGTTAGACGACAGAAGCTGGGGAGAGCTGCAGTCCGAATGTAGCTGACAGCCCTGCGGCCTCAAAGTCCCTGTGCCTCCCACCCAGAGTCCATGCATCTAGGTTCTCGGTCCAAGAGGGTTACTTTCCAGAGTCCAAAGTACCATTGCATCCAGAAGGGAACCCAATGTGAGCCCAAGAGAAAAACTATCAAGGATTCAGTTGGAACAGTAACAGACTTTTACCAGGGAGCAATGAATCTAAAGCCCAAAGTCAGGAAAAGATGAATAGATTTCTCCAGATAAAATAATCAGGGTAAGTGCTGAGAAGCTGGAGGTAGCAGGGGTGCACCCCTATGCAGCCAAGTCACTGAATCCATGACCGCTGGGACAAACGAGTCAGGCCCTATGGCCCCTGGCAGAAAAGGAGCAGCTACTTCCTGTGTACATGGGCGCATATACCTTTATACAGTTGGGACTCTGAGATGCTCTGTAAGTGACCCAGATTGTAAATTTAAATGCACAAGGGAGATTCACTAATTAAAGGTCCCTGAGAGAACTGTAGAAACTGAATAACTAGTTAACCAGCCACCCCCAGCCACCCCAGATTGCAAGTTTGTGTTCTGGCAACGTGGGCTTTCCAGAAGTGGGACAACTGGGCTGACCCTGGCCCATATTTTATCAGCCCACCCTGGTTTCTGATGAGCAGCGAACCCTGATTATTACTGCTGCTGGTTGCTATGGCCTATTTGTGGTGGTCCCCAGGGGAAAAGAACCACAACCTTCTTCACAAACTCATTTCAGCTCCTAAATTTCCAGCCTGAGGCTTCTCCTCTGCTCCTAATCCCATAACTCCTTTCTTAATCCTACATTCTAAGGCCCCTTTGCCACCTGGCAAAACATTTTGACTTTGCATAACCATTTTTCTTTTTTTACAGGTTACCCAAATCCAATCTTCTTTCCATCCCACCCCCCAAAAGGAACCTCTGGTTAAAAGTCAAGGCATTGATACAACGGTGGCCAGAGCAGCCTCTGGAGTAGGGTCCTTTCACTGCCACCTGTGTGCTGAGCCAGCTTGGTCTTATGAACCTAAGGGTTGTGTCCTAGTCTGTATAAAGAAGAAAGAAATAATGCTCACCTCATGGAGTTCTTAGGGTGAAAGGAAATCAAGTCCATCATTCCTGACTTAAGAGAGCTGTGACTATTCCTACTTCCGCCTCCATCTCCTGCCAAACAGTGTATGCCTTCTACACATCTCATGCTTCACAACTGTCTGAGTTCAGGAGCATATTCGTGGGGATGCTATTCAGCTCCCCAATGTGCATGGTGCTTACATATGGATGTCTCCTTATGATTGTAGTTTATTATTATCCTCCTCATTGTACTATTTTCAATTTCTTTAAAATACCCATGCTGGATAGCATGTTAGAAGCAAATAAACAAGCAGATTTAGATGATGTTAACAAATATCCTACTACACTAACCAAAGGAACTATTTGGGAAATGAGAATGAAATAATGGCTCTATCTTGGGAATCTTATAGGTGATTTGGCAGAAACCCCAGACACATACACACACACACAAACACATGCACAAATGCATGTACTTCCATACTCTGTGCAGCAAGCTGGTCAAGCTAGATTGTTGAATGGAAGCAGGTACTCCAGTGAAGTCCGTGCCATCTGGTCTCCTGAGCTGTGAGATTTGTGTCCCCCTAAAGACCTACCGGAGAGACTGGCAGAGTTTCTGTCATGATGAACAAGAGAGGAAGAAGAAATGAGGGGAGCAGGGACTTGATGTCAACTGGACATCTTCTCTGTCCTGTACTGTGCACTCATTGCAATCATTAACTTAACCCCACAGCAATAGGGCAAAGTACTGTAGTAGATGGTGTCCTGCATCAACCCCAATCCCCTTCAAGATTGAAAGACTCATTTCCCTGCTCTCAGAATTCTTGAACTTGAGCTTGATTAAAGAGAAACAAGGTCCAGCCCATGTCCAAAGAGTGATCCTGATAGGAATTTAAAGGTTTAGCACCCTCATCCCAGAATTACAGAACTTTATCAACTTCAGAACTCTCCTTTTACTACATCCTAGCTCAGCTTCTCCCTGTGGCCAAACCTGCTTCCTTCTCTTACCCCACAGCTGCACTCCCAGAGTACTCTGCAATAAGCTTTCCGTGTGGTAATTTCAGTATAAAGAAACAGAGACTCAGAGAAGTTAAGTAATTTCCACTAGATCACACAGTGAGAGGACTGGCCTCAAACCCAAGTTAATTTCACAATAAGATGGCTATTTTGAGGTCATACAATGAAATTCCCTATCATGCTGTGAACTCTGAAACTCCCTGAAAGAAGTAGGAAGTGTACTTCAGCTCATGAAAAGTCTAGATGAAATCAGTTCTAAACGACTTGAAATAGATTATAGTCCTTGATTCCTTTACCCACTGAGAAACTATTCATTTTGTTGTTGCTGTTGTTAATTACACATATATATTTTTTACATTGTTGTCTACCCCCAGGTTCTCCAACCACCTTGTTACCCATGAAACATCAGCGTAATTTCTTGTGCCCACCCCTTCCCTGGATTTTATTCCCCTCCCCTCTCTTACTCTATGCTTCAGTTCTGTTGTCAGTTAGTTTTAAATTGTACTTGTCCTTTTGTTTGTTTGTTTGTTTTCCCTGTATCACGCATATGGATGAGATCATCCAGTATTTCTCCTTTTCTTTCTGGCTTATTTCTGCTAACATGAATTCCTCCTAGGTCCATCTATGTTATCACACATACCTCTAAATTTGTAATCTTTGATTGCTGAATAACATTCTATTGTGTACAAATACCACAGCTTTCTGATCCATTTGTCTGTTTGGGGGCATTTGGTTTGTTTGAGAAACTGTTCTTTTTTTTTTATTTGAAAAATTCATTTTATTGATTTGTCACATTTGTGCATTAATTGACCCCTCCTCCTCCCTGTGTATCCCCCCTCCAGTCACTCCATCTCCCATTTTTCTGCGATTTGTTGGTTGGTTAAGTTGATGTTCAGTTGTTGGTCGTTTGGCCCATTGTTCTCTTCTGATATCTGGTAAATGTGTGGGTTTTGTTTTTTGGTTTTTGTTTTTGCATATATATATATATGTATGATTATATGTATGTATATACATATATGTATATATGTTTTTGTATAAATATATATGTATATTTATATTTATCTTACATTAGTCCATTATTGTGTACCCCGGGGGGGGGGGCTTTCCCACTTCACTAACATTTGTTAACTATCCTGATCTTTTGTGCTCAAGACCTCCCCCATCTTCTTCCCCCTCCTCCTCTCTCGCTCCATGGTTCAGTCCCATTGGTTGTTTTCATTTTTTCTTATTTGTTTGTTTGTTTTTCCCCATATCCATCATATAAGTGAGACCATCCTGTACTTCTCTTTTTCTTTTTGGCTCATTTCTGCTAATATGAGTCTTTCTAGTTCCATCCAGGTTGCTGCAAATGACATGTGTTTGTCCTCCTTGATGGATGCATAGTATTCCATTGTGTATATGTACCACATTTTTTTTAGTCAATCATCTGTTTGGGGGCATTTGGTTTGCTTCCAATTCTTTGCAATTGTAAACAGGGCTGCTATGAACATGCATGTACATGTGTCCTTTTGAATTAATGTTTTCATGTCCTCTGGATAGATTCCCAGTAATGGGATTGCTGGGTCGAATGGTAAGTCCACTTTCAATTGTTTGAGGGTCCTCCACACAGTCTTCCATAGTGGCTGGACTTTTCTTTACCATCAATTTAAGAAGTCTCATGTAGCTCACAATTCCAGGGCGATGGCCCAAACACTATTTGTGTGACTTTCAACAAGTTACATACCATCACTAGGTTTCAGTTTTATCACCTAGAAAATGAAAATCAAACTCTGCCCTAAAATTATTCTGGTAATTTAATGGTATGAAAGATCTTTTCAAACTGTTTTTGTGATGCAAAACAATTTAAGTTCAGTAAGAAAATAGAGCCTAGAAAAGATGAGGATAAGATGGTACTTACACAGAAAGTAAGGTAAATTTTATCAACTTCCACCAGGTTGACCCACAGAATCCAGAACTTTGCAAGAGACTATTGATGCTTTCAGAAGAATCTCTAACTAATACTCATTGTCACCCCTGGAGAAGATGAGACCCTAGAACAAGCAGGAGGTAGGGTGTCGGGAGACTGGGCCTGCAGTCTTAGTCTTCTCAAAAATGAACTCTCAAATCCCATCCACCTCTCCTTTGTGATTCTGTTTTTTCTTTTTGAAATAAAGATATTGGTCTGGATGTAGCTTGTCAACTCTTCCATCTCAAACATAATAAGTTCAGTACCTAGTGCGTACAAGAGAAACTGCTCCCCCTCTACTCCACCATCATGTCTACCAATA